>CAUYPK010133220.1:0-27970 GCA_963574355.1 Loris lydekkerianus
TTTGGTGTGTGCCACACCTTTTGGGCACAAGACACGATTGTAAGAGGGACTTTACCTAAAAAATGCAATCAGTGTAACCTGGTTTATTGTACCCTCAATGAATCCCCAACAATAAAAAATAAAGAAATGAAAAAAAAAAAAAGCCCTCAATACCTTTCACAATAGCAACAAAGTAAATAAAATACCTAGGAATGTATTTAAACAAGGAGGCAAAAGACCTATATAGGGAGAACTATGAAACACTCAGGAAGGAAATAGCAGAGGATATAAATAATAGGAAAACATACCATGCTCATAAATTTGTTACCGAAATTTCTTCTTCAGTAGGTCTTTGGTCTCTGGGATTCGAAGAATGAACCCACAGACCACAGATCAGTGGTAAGGTAGGATTTTATTAGACAGAAAGATATACAGAAGCAGTAAAAAGCACTAGAACTTCTAGCAAAGGGGAAGACCTGAGTTGTAAGTCCCTCCTGGGTCCTTTGTCTAGGGGTATATATAGTATGGAGAATTACATTTTGGCTAGGATTTGGTAGGTGGAAAAATATCCTTTCAAAGTTGAAATGCAGTTCCACCCAAGAGGCAAGGTTATTGGGTCTTTGCAGTTTTTGTCTCAGGGAAGGGATTGGGGTATGTGCTCCTTACTCAAGGTGGAACCACACCAAAAAAGTCTCAGGATTCTTTGTTCATGATCTTGTTAGAGCGCAAAGAGTGTGGCCTGGAAAAGGCAGCCTGTTTGTGCCTGGAAATGGGGGTCTGATTTCTGAGCTCACCTGGGCCTAGAGAATGGGGGAATCCCTGTCCAGTCCTGAGTGGGGGAATCCTGTATCAAACTGGCAACATCAACATTGTTAAAATGTCTATACTAAGGTGATTTACAGATTCAGTGCAATTGCCATTAAAATACAACATTATGCCTTGGCACCTGTAGCACAGTGCTTACGGCACTGGCCATATACACCCAGGCTGGTGGGTTTGAACCTGGCCCAGGCAGCTAAACAACAATAATAACTGCAACAAAAAATTAGTCGGGCATTGTGGTAGGTACCTGTAGTCTCAGCTACTTGGGAGGCTGAGGCAAGAGAATCACTTAAACCCTAGAGTCTGAGGTTGCTGTGGGCTGTGATGCCATGGCACTTTACCCAGGGTGACATAATAAGACTCTGCCTCAAAAAACAAAAACAAAAACAAAAAAACCATCATTTTTTTGCAGCTCTAGAAAAAATAATATTCTGTTTCACATGGAACCAGGAAAAGACCCCAAATAGTCAAAACAACTTTAAGCAAAAAGAACAAATTGGGAGGTATCTTCAACCAGACTTCAAGTTATACTGCAAGGCTATCATAACTAAAACAGTGTAACACTAGCACAAGAACAGAGACACAGACTAATGGATCAGAACAGAGAACCCAAGTATAAAATCCTCCTCCTATTGCTATCTGATCTTGGACAAAGCAGACACAGGGAAAAGTATCCCTATTCAATAAATTGTGCTGGGAAAATTGGATAGCCACATGTAGAGGACTGAAACAGGATCTGCATCTCTTACCACTCACAAAAATTAATTCAAGATAAGGCAGTGCCTGTGGCTCAGTGGATAGGGTGCCGGCCCCATATATCGAGGGTGGTAGGTTTGAATCTGCCCCTGGCCAAATTGCAACAAAAAATAGCCGGGTGTTGTGGCAGGTGCCTGTGGTCCCAGCTACTTGGGAGCATGGGGCAAGAGAATCGCCTAAGCCCAGGAGTTGGAGGTTGCTGTGAGCTGTGTGATGCCATGGCACTCTACCAAGGGTGATAAAGTGAGACAAAGTTTTTTTTTACCAAAAAAAAAATTAATTCAAGATGGATAATAGACTGAAACCTAAGGCATGAAACAATAATAATAATAAATAATATTAAACAATAATAATTCTAACAATAATAATTTAAACAATATTTAATGGCAAGGTTGGTCATTCCCATAATCCTAACATAATGAGAGGCCAAGGAGGGTGGATTGCTTGTGCTCAGGAGTTCAAGACCAGCCTGAGCAAGAACGAGACCCTGTCTCTTAAAATTAAAAAAAAAAAAAAGAAAAAAAAATAGCTGGGTGTTGTAGGGGGCACCTGTAGTTCCAGTTACTCAGGAGGCTGAGGCAAAAGAATCTCTTGAGCCCAAGAGTTTGAGGTTGCTGTGAGCTGTGATGCCATGGCACTGAGTGAGACTGTCTCACCAAAAAAAAAAAAAAAAAAAAAAAAAAATTCTAAAGAAGAGGTTGAAACTCTTATAAATAAATATTGGCCTAGAAAAAGAATTTATGAAGAAGACCCCAAAGGCAATCATAGCAACAACAAAAATAAATAAATGGGACCTGATTAAATTAAAAACCTACATGCCCAAGGAAGCAATCAACAGAGTGAATAAACTTACCAGAATGGGAGACGATATTTTCTTTCTTGTCTTTTTTTTTTTTTTAATTGTTGGGGATTCATTGAGGGTACAGAGAACCAGGTTACACTAATTGTATTTGTTAGGTAAAGTCCCTTTGGGAGAAAATATTTTCATGCTATACATTTGATAAAGGGCTAATCACCAGAAGCTATAAAGAACTCATGCAAATAAGCAAGGATACATCAAACAACCCCACTAACAAGTGGGCAAAAGTATGAACAGAAGCTTTTCAAAAAACATAGACTAATGGCTAATAAACATATGAAAAAATGCCCAACATCTGTAATCGTCAGGGAAATACAAGTCAAAACCACAGTGAGAGATCACCTAACTCTAGTGAAAATAGTTTTTATCCAAAGTCCCAAAGCAACAGATGCTGGTGTGGATGTGGAGACAAAGGAATATTTATACATTGTTGATGGACTGCAAAGTAGTACAACCCCTTTGGAAAGTAGTATGGAGATACATCAAAAAACTAAAAGTAGGCTCAGTGCCTGAAGCTCAAGCAGCTAAGGCGCCAGCCACATACACCAGAGCTGGTGGGTTCAAATCCAGCCTGGGCCTGCCAAACAGCAATGACGACTTCAACCAAAAAATAGCCAGGCATTGTGGTAGGTGCCTGTAGTTCCAGCTACTTGGGAGGCCGAGGGAAGAGAATTGCTTAAGCCTAGGAATTGGAGGTTGCTGTGAGCTGTGATGCCATGACACTCTACCTAGGGCAACAGCTTAAGGCTCTGTCTCAAAACAAAAACCAAAAAACAAAAAACTAAAAGTAGATCTACCATTCCAGCAATTCCACTACTGGGTATTTACGCAAAGGAATAAAAGTATTCTATGAAAAAGATACTTGCATTCAAATGTTTGTAGCAGCATAATTCACAATAGCAAAGATGTGGAAACAACCCAAGTGCCCATCAATCCATGACTGGATTAATAAAATATGGTATGTGTATACCATGGAGTATTACTCAGACAAAAAAAAAAAAAAGGTAAAGAGTCACAGGAATGGATAAACACCACATATTGTCACTTTTAAATGGAAACTAAATGATTAACATGCATGTATACATAGAATAGTAAAACTCAATGGAAATCAAGCAAGTGGAAAGGAGGTAGAGGGGATGAGTAAATTGACACCTAATGGGCACAATGCACACTATCTGGGAGGTGGACACAATTATAACCTTGCTTCAAATTGTACAAAAGTAATAAATATAACCATAATATTTATACCCCATAACATTCTAAAATAAAATAATTTAAAAAATGATATTCAGCCTCAGTGTTAATTACTGCAAATTAAAACAACATGAGGTACCATTAATTAAATTTCCACAGCATGATAATAAGTGTTGGCAAGGATGTGAAACTGCTGGAATTCCTACCACTGGTGGGAGTGTAAATTGGTATAATTATGCTGAAGAACAATTTTGCAATATTAAACAAAATTGAAAATATGTATACTGTCTTGACCTCCAACCTGTGCAGTTTCTCAGATTCTTGTGTAACAGGGGGAGTGTCCCCTGCTGAAAGGGGATAAAATTGTTTTCTGTCTCTCTAAAACCTCCCTTCACTCTTATTGGAAATTTAAACCTACATCCCTGTTTCAGGACAGTGGTCAGGAGCAGGAGAGGAACATCCTTTGTTCTTTGTATTACAAGCAGTGCTCAAGGGAATTGTCCAGGCAGAGATCAGAAGATTGATTTAGCCCCAGATGGGACTAATCGGAACCATCCCCTTTAAATGCTCTGTATTTCTGCTGAGAAGCAGAAAATTGGTACTATAAGATGGAAGTCTGCCAATCTCCTCATTTGTTGGCAAATTAATAAACTTCTCTTTCTTTCTCCTCAAACCACTTGTCCTCATTCTTCTGATGTGACCTTGGGACAAGTATTGAACTTTTGGTAACACTTGTAAGTACCTTCTGATTGCACTGATATTGCTGAGTTTGTCAGTGACTGTGCCAAGTTCCTTGAGCTGGCTGGAGTCTGAGTTGAAAGCCTAGATTTTCACAGCCCTTATGTTGCTTATGTTAAGCCCTATTCCCAACAAATGGTCTTTCCACAGGTATAATACAGGTCATGGGATTTGCTTATTAAGTGGCAGCTAGAAAGTCAGATAATGCAACACTGAAATGTAGGGTTAGAAAAGGTACTCAGCTCCTTGTGGGGTAAACTTTGACCTAGAGAAAGGAGAGGGGAAGAAAGTTGAGTGGATAAGCCTTTTCATTCTGTAGATTTATATATATATATAATATATATGTTTTTTGAGACAGAGTCTTACTCTGTTGCCATCATACTTCACAGCAACCTCAAACTCTTGGGCTTGAGCAATCTCTTGCCTCAGCCTCTCAAGTAGCTGGGACAACAAGCACCCACCACTACATCTGGCTAGTTTTTCTATTTTTAGTAGAGATGGGGACTTGTTCTTGCTTGGGCTGGTTTTAAACTCCTGTATACCACGGAGCTTCCTTGCTTTCTGGCTTCCTTCTCAGCCCAGCTGAGGGGAGAACCCAGAGATGAGGGACAGAGAAGAGTAAAGCTGGAGCATCATCTTTCTGTTTCTATTTTGCTTAGTTTCTTCTTATTTACTTCCACAGCCTATACAAGCATGGAGAATATAAGACAGATACATGTCAGTGATAAGAGTCAAATGGAGGGACCTGCCCAGATAGAACCAACTCACCCAAATAGAACCGACCTACCCAAATAGGATGTCCCACCCAGGAAAAAGGGAATGTGTCAACTCCTACCCTTCCAACCCTTTAAATTTCCATTCACCTTAACCCATGTGCTGACTTCATTCTTGAATTCAGCTCACTTGCACCTGGGTGGAAATGAAGGCTGATGTTGCCCACACAGAACCTGGATTCCATTTCCTTTAGTTTCACGTTTCAGAATAATCTTTTATTTTCATCTTTGACCTCTCAAATCAGGTTGTTGACATGGGTGGTGGTGGGGGGCGGGTGTGGGGTGGAGGTGATGATATAGGTGAAAGGGAAGGAAAGAATAAAAAAGAATCAAACCTGGAAAGAAAAACATGACACCCCCCTAAGGGTCACATCCAGGCATTTTATGAAAACACCCTAGGGAATTATTTTTCAACTTAAATTTCTGGATATCCAACCTGCTGCCTGTGGGTTTTCTGCTGATTTTTTGAGGATTATTTTGCTTATCTGTGGTGTTGGGTATCTTCAGAAGTATGCATAGACCTTTTTTTAGCTCATCAGCTTTCCTTAGTGTTTGTGTAGTTAACGATTTTACCCAAGGCAACTCTTACTCTTCCATAGTCCAGCAGAGGAAAGAAAAAGGTTGGACACCACTGATGGGACAGTGCAAACTCTTTTAGGCAGGAGGCTGAGTGACTGAGGGGCAGATGTGAAGGGTGGGGGTGGGGGGACACTGTAGAAAACTGAAAGGATTTGGCTCTTTCCCTGCTCTCTGGACTAACAAAAGCATTTTGCTAATCTCATCCACGAATTCTCTTATCTCTTGGGAGGTGATCCCTCCTCTTCCCTCTAACCACCACCCTTAGGGTGTTGGTCTCCAGTGCCTGAGGCTAAGGGGTGGGGCAGCTCCACCCCTCCTCACGGGCACAAAGGGCTAGTGGGTAGTTTCTAAGTCAAAACCGGAAGAACAAGTCAAATCTGGGTTGCCAGTGTAGAGGGATAAATACATACAGAATGGAAGCCAAGGTATGGAGCTGAATGGAGGGCTTTGAGGCACCAGGCCAGGCAAGAGGGAGGGCAGCAGAGCAGGCCAGCGGGAGGGAGGGATCCAGGAAATGAAGTGCAGACAGGGCAGTTTAATTCATCTTCCTCAGAAATCTTTAAATCATTAGAGCTGTTACTTGCCCTCTTAAACATCTTGTCATCAATCTTGGGTTTCAATTTCCTCTTACCAGTCTTACTTCTATGTTTTCTTTCTGAGGATATTCCCCTTGATAAAGAAAACAGAAGTGAGATTGTTAAAACACCATTTTCTTTGTCATTTCTCAACCCCGCCATCTCCAATCCATTCTCTTCCTGCAGCCCCACAGTCATCTTTCTGCTATGCAAATATGACTGTGCTCGGCCTTCTCTTGCATTTGTAATAAAATATAATTTTTTTTCTTGTCAATAAAGCTTCCCTAATCCCCCCCCCCCCAATCCCCTAAAAACAAATCATTCTGCCCTCTTTCCTATACCTCTCTGTAACCTTGTCATTCCAAGAGATGCAATTTGTGGTCAGAGCAGTTTCTCCACAGCAGCACTATTGGGGGTCAGATAATTTATTTGTTGTGGTCAGCTGTCTGCATTGTGGGAGGTTTAGCTGCATCCCTGACCTTTACCCACTAGCTGCCAGTAGCATTCCCCTAGTTGTGACAACCAAAAATATTTCCAGACTTTGTGAAATTTCCCTTGGGGGACAACGTCCCCTGTGGTTAACCACTGGCATAGAGTATGGGTTTCACATGTGCCTTCCTGCTCTCACTCCACCTGCTCTACTTTCTGTAGGGCAAGGCATGACCTTCTCCACGAGGTGGCCCTGGCAAACATAGGTTCATCTCTCAGTCTCTGCTTGGCACTTCCTCTTTGGTGAAGGGGTGTCTGTGACTCCTAAGGTGGAGTTGGGCAAGCTGGCCCTACCAGCCATAGAGTAAGATCCCATTATATTCTAATTCAGACTGAGAGTTTAGAGCAGTCATCCTTAAACTTTTTAAACGGGGCTAATTCACTGTCCCTCAGACCATTGAAGGGCTGGACTATAGTTAAAAAAAAAAACAAAACAAAAAACTATGAACAAATTCCTATGTACACTGCACATATCTTATTTTGAAGTAAAAAACAAAACAGGAACAAATACAATTCACACTACCGCATGTGGCCCGCGGGCCGTAGTTTGAGGACCCCTGGTTTAGAGGGTCAGATTTTCTTTCTTTCTTTCTTTTTTTTTTTTAAAACATTTTGTCCTCTGAACAAAGTACTTGGTCCAGAATATTGACAATATTTCTGTGTATTTTAAAAATTTTATAAATTTGAATTTTGGATATGGTTAAAGTTGTTTAGAAATGATATTTAAAGGCGGATCATTTTTTTCCCTCATATGATGTCTGTAATATCTAGGTTTTAATTAGTCACTGCATCTGAAATGTGATACTTTTTGTTAGGTAATTGCCCCAGAGAAAGCCCCGCCCCCAGAAAAGCCTCTCCTGCTTTCTATAGACCAAGATTAACTATCTCTTAAAATTACAGCTACCCATTGAAAATTTCAAACTTATCCTGCCCCTAACGCCTCTTCCGGCCAGGGCAGTAACTCCTTATTGGCTATTCTACCATCCCATCACCATTCTAAGACTTCCCCTAACCGAACCTATATAGCTTTCTCTAGCATGCGTGCTCTCTCTCTCTCTCTCTCCCCTCCTCTCCCTGTCTCTCTCCCTTTCCTCTCTCTCTTTTCTCCCCCCCCTCTCTCTCCTTTTCTCTCCTCCTTGGTGCTGCTCTGCAGCATTCCTCCCTCGTCAATAAAAACCTTTCTTACAAGCCTTGGTGGTCTGTGAGATCTTTGCCCGTAGAGTGCCCCCCTTTCACTTAGTATATGATTTGTGAGTTGTTGCCTCTAGTTACTAAACTTGACTTTGAATACAGTAATAGATTATGTCTTGCTTATCTACAGCTGAAGGTTTTTTTTTTTGAGACAGAGTCTCACTATGTCCCAAGTAGTTGGGACTACAGGCACCTGCCATAATGCCAGGCTATCTTTTGATTGTAGTTGTCATTGTTGTTTGGCAGGCCTGGGCTGGATTCGAACCCGCCAGCTCCGTGTATGTGGCTGGCGCCCTAGCTGGCGAGCTACAGGCACCGAGCCCAACTGAGGATTTTTAAACTTTACGTACGATTTAGGCAATTCCCCCCCCCCCCCCTTTTTTTTTGAAACAGGGTCTCATTCTGTCACCCAGGCTGGAATTAAGTTAAGGTCACTTTGTTAAAGAACGAAGATACAAACACACACATTAGCCCAGGCCTATGCAGGGTCAGGATTAGCAAGGCGTCACTGGGCGATAGGAATTTTTCAGCTCCATTATAATCTTAGGGAACCACCTTTGTACACGCAGTCCTGTTGAGGGAAATGTTGCGACTGTCCATATGCTGCACAGGACTATTGAATAACAAATTTCTGCATTTTTAATTACTTAGGACTAATTATGCTTTAAAAAGTTATTTCCATTTGGGAAGCTTATTATCTATCAGTGATAATTGTGGAACATAGTTTGAACATTTGATTTCTAATCGGTGCTATACCTTGCCAATGCTGCCATCTCCTGGATGCCATTACACACTGCAACAAAGAGCTTGTAGTTCTTCACAGCTATTTCCAAAGGTAACATATATGCCTATAAAATTTTCAAACTTTTATTTTTCTGCCTTTTCTGTTTACTTTGAAAAAAACATGTATGCCTTTATTTTCTTTCTTTCTTTCTTTTTCTAATAGAGACAGAGTCTCACTTTATTGCCCTCAGTAGAGTGCCGTGGCGTCACACAGCGCACAGAAACCTCCAAACTCCTGGGCTTAGGTGATTCTCTTGCCTCAGCTGGGACTACAGGCGCCCGCCACAACACCCGGCTATTTTATTGTTGCAGTTTGGCCGCTGCCGGGTTTGAACCCACCACCCTCGGTATATGGGACCCGAGCCCTACCCACTGACCCACAGGCGCCGCCCATGTATCCCTTTATCTCCCCCATAAAATAGTTGACTATGTACCTGCTTTCCTAAGCACCTACCGCTGGAGACAGAATGGCGTAGTAAGATGGGTATGCTGAACATCTTTATATTGCCTCTCTAGACTTATATTTACTCTTTGCTAATTTGCTTTGTTCCCTGAGAGGCAGATGCTGACCTATAGTCAAGAAGCTTCCTTGACTTTTAGCTTCAAGTTGTATTTGAACAATAGGAAGCATTCAAAGGAAATTCAAAAGAGAAAAGAGAGTAGAGCTGGAGTATTTTATTGCTCCAGCTATTTTGCAGTGAAGTCACCGGGCTCTCTCTATCCCTCGGTTCTTATCTCCTGGCAAGGCCTCTTGCCAAAATAGCTCACGCTTATCTTAGGAAAGTAGTACTCACTTGCTCCCTTTATTCTTCAGGGCCAAAGAAGATAATAGTATTTACATGTTATGAAAACTAGAGCACTTCATTGTCTCAGGGGTTTATCCTGCATTCTGCCCATTCCTTTGTAAATGGTATGTAAATAGCCCTTAAATTACCTACCTCGAATATATTTCATGTTGGGCCCTGACCAAAAGAATAAAAATAATGATAGCAGTTAATTAATAGGCTTGTTATAAGGGTTAAATAAATTAAAACTTAACTAGTGCTTAAATAATGGTTAAGAAAAATTATAAGAGGTAACATTCTTACCACATATACAGATATCAAAGTAGAAACATAAGAAATATGAAAAAGCAAAGAAACATGCCACCTCCAAAGGAATACAATAATTATCTAGTTGCAGACGCTCCAAAAAAAGGAAGTCTATGACATGCCTGAAAAGAAATTCAAAATGATGATCTTAAGGAAGCTCACTGAGATATGAGAGAATAAGAATAGACAGTTCAACAAAGAGGGAAACTAGTTCATGATTTGAATGAGAAATTCAATAAAGAGAATGATATCACAAAAAAGGACCAAATAGGCTTGGCGCCTGTAGCTCAGTTGAGTAGGGCAGCAGCCACATATACTGAGGCTGGCAGTTTCGAGCCTGGCCCAGGCTTGCTAAACAATAACAACTGTAGTCCCAGCTACTGGGGAGGCTGAGACAAGAGAATCACTTGAGGCCAAGAATCTGAGATTGCTGTCAGCTACAGTGCCACCACACTCTATGGAGGGTGATATAGTGAGACTCTGTCTCAAAAAAAGGACCAAATAGAAATTTTGAAGCTGAAGAATTCAATGAATGGAAAAAAAAATACAGTAGAGCTGGGTGCAGTGGCCCATGCCTATAATCTCAGCTACTGAAGTGTGAGGACCATGTGAGCCCAAGAGTTTGAGACTATAGTGAGCTATGATCATGCCATTGCATCCCAGCCTGAGTGACAGAGTGAGATCCAATCTTAAAAAAATCAAAAACAAAACAATAGAGAGGAGGGAGGGTAATGGGTGGGGCCACATCTATGGTGCATCTTAGAATGGGTACAGGTGATTGCACTAATGTACACAGCTATGATTTAACGATTAAAAAAAAAAAAAAAAAAAAAAGGGAAAGACCAAGGCAGTAGGTGAGCGCGGCCATTTAGAATTCTATGCCATAAGCTCCCACCTGGTGAATAAAGCACTTGCTCTTATTAGAAAAAAAAAAAAAAATAGAGAGCTTCAAAAATAAACTTGATCAAGTGGAACAAAGAATTTCTAAACTTAAAGTCAGGACTTCTGAAATAACCTAGTCAGATTAAAAAAATAAAAAATATTAAAAAGAGGGTGGCACCTGTGGAATTTAAGAAGGGATGAGGAAAGGCTTATAAAATCCATTTAATAAAAAAATTAGCTTAAAATTTCCCAAGTCCTATAAGAGAGATGACTTATAGGAAGATCCAGGAAGTTCAAAGTTTTCTAAATAGATTAAACCCCAAAAGTTTCTCGACACGTAATACTCGAACTGTCAAAAATCAAAGACAAACAGGAATTCTAAAAAAAAATGAAACAGAAGTGTCATGTCACATTTAAGAGAATCCCCATTCAACTAACAGCAGATTTTTCAGCAGACACTTTACAAGACAGTGGAAGAATGAAATAATATATTCAAAGTATTGAAAAAACAAAACAAAAAACAAACAACCCTGGTAGCCAAGAACACTATACCCAGCACAGTTATTCAGAACTGAGGGAGAATAAAGTCCTTCCCAGGCAAGCAAAACCTGAGGGATTGGTCTTATAAGAAATACTTAAGGGAGTCCTATATCTAGAAGCAAAAGGACGATAACTAGCATCATAAAAGTTTAAAACTCACTGATAGAGCACATAGAGCAGATACACAATTGAGAAACAAAAAAGAATCAAACCTTATTGCAATAGAAAACTACCAAATCATAAAGATAAGCATTAAGATAAGAAGACAGGAACAAAAAATATACAAAACAACCAGAAAACAATTAACAAAATGACAGAAGTAAGTCTTCCTTTATCAATAACAACCTTGAATAATAACAGATTAAATTCCTCAATGAAAAGACGAATGAATGAATGTGTGCAATTGTTAGGCATGTTGAAGATTCTGTTGCATACTAATGTCTCCATTGTTGTTGTACTTTCACAACATTGTCCAGTTTCAATACCACTTCAAAATGATCTTGTGCTCCTCAAATAACAACTGTGCTTCCACCATTTTCTTTGCCTGTCCTGCCTGTAGCATGGTGACCCTAGTATTCATTTGATTAATGCCATCTTTTGAGTGAATGCTATATTACTAGTATAATGTGAACGCCACATTGCTACTGTAATTCAATTCAAATTTGGATAGTAATACATAGGCAACATCTCTCAAAATGTGTATTTCTTTTTGGCACCCCCTGTATTTCAAAAAAGTCAATGGGAGATAATTCTTCCAAACTCATTCTATGAGCCTAGAATTGTCCTGATGCACAACCCAGAAAAGTATGCAATAGGAAAAAACTACAGGCTGATATCCCTGATAAGCATAGATGCACAGATGCTCAACTAAATGCTAGCAAACCAAATCCAATAGCAAATTAAACATATTATATGATATGATGAAGTGGGATTTATCCCTGGGATACAAGGATGGTTCAACATACACAAAAGTGATACATCACATCAACAGAATAAGAAAACAAAACCCATATGATCATCTCAAAATATGCAGAAAAAGTGTTTGATAAAATATAACATTGCTTCATGATAAAAACTTTCAACAAATTAGGTATAAAAGGAACATCTCAACACAATAAAAAAATGTACAACAAATCCATAGCTAGTATTATAAGGAACAGGAAGATTTTGTTTGTTTTTTTTGAGACAGAGTCTCATTATCTTGTGCCCGGTAGAGTGCTGTAGCATCACAGTTCATAGCAAACTCAAATTCTTTTTTTTTTTTTTTTTTTGCAGTTTCCAGCTAGGACTCGGTTTGAACCCACCACCTCCAGCATATGGGGTTGGCGCCCTACTCCTTTGAGCCACAGGCACCGCCCGCATTCTCAAATTCTTGGGCTTAAGCTATTCTCTTGCCTCAGGCTCCCAAGTAGCTGGGACTATAGGAACCCGCCACAATGCCTGGCAGTTTTTTGGCAGTAGTTATCTTTGTTGTTTGGCAGGCCTGGGCTGGGTTCGAACTGGCCAATTCTGGTGTATGTGGCTGGTGCCCTAACCGCTGAGCTACATGAGCCAAGGTTTTTTTTTTTTTTTCTGACATAGAATCTCACTTTGTCACCCTTGGTGGAGTGCTGTAACATCATAGCTCACAACAACCTGAAACTCTTGGATTCAAGCGATTCTCTTGCCTCAGCCTTCCATGTGGCTGGGGCAACAGGCGTCCACCACAATGCCCAGCTATTTTTAGAGATGGGATCTCACTCTTGCTCAGGCTGGTCTCGAACCTGTGAGCTAAGGCAATCCACCCTCCTTGGCCTCACGTAATGCTGGGATTATAGGCATGCACCACGGTGCCTGGTTGAACAGGGAATTTGAAAGCTTTTCCTTTAAGAACTGTAACAAGATAAGGATTACCACTCCCATGACCCTTATTCATCATGGAATAAGGAAGTTCTAGTACTGGAAGTTCTAGTCATCACAATTAGACAAGAGAGAAAAATAAAGGACATCCAAATTGGAAAGGAGCAAGTCAAATTGTCCCTGTTCACCGATGACATGATTTTATATGTGTATTTTATATATAATTATATATTTATAATTATATATAAATTATATATATATGTATAATTATATATATATAATTTATGTATAATTATATAATTATACATAAATTATATATATATAATTATACATAAATTATACACACACCCCTAAGAATCCACCAAAAAAGCCTCTTAGAACTCATAAGTGAATTCAGTAAAGTTGCAGTGTACAAAATTGACATACAAAAATCAGTACCTTTTCTATACACCAATAACAAACTAGCAGAAAAAGAACTCAAGACAGCAATCACATTTACAGTAGCTATAAAAAATAATAAAATACCTAGGAATAAATTTAACCAAGGAGGTGAAAGATCTCTACAATAAAAACTACAAAACATTGACAAAAGAAACAAAAGAGCACACACAAAAGCCTGGAGCCACATGTTTTGGCGTGTGTTTATAATGCCAGCCACTCATGAGGTTGAGGTAGGAGGATCCTTTGAGCTCAGGGGTTGGAGAACGCAGTGAGTTAAGATTATGCCACTGCACTCCAGTCTGGGTGGCAGAGCAAGATTCTGTTTCTTTCTTTCTTTTCTTTTCTTTTTTTTTTTTTTATTAAATCATAGCTGTGTACATTAATGTAATCATGGGGCACCATACACTAGTTTCATAGACAGTTTGACATATTTTCATCACATTGGTTAACATAGCCTTCTTGATATTTTCTTAGTTATTGTGCTAAGACATTTACATTCCACATTTACTAAGTTTCACATATACCTTTGTAAGATGCACCACAGGTGTAATCCCACCAACACCCCTCCCTCTACCCACCTTCCCCCTCAAAGGTGAGGCTCAGGGGCTCACACCTATAATCCTAGCGCTCTGGGAGCCTGAGTCAATGGATCCATGAGCTCAGGAGTTCTTAGATGAGCTTGCACAAAGCAAGACCCATTTCTACTACAAATAGAAAAACTAGCAGGGCGTGGTGGCATGCCCTGTAATGAGGAGCCAGCTACTTGTGAAGCTGAGGCCAGGGGATTGCCTGAGCCCAAGAGTTTGAGGTTGCTGTGAGCCACCAGAACACAGCATTCTACCCAGGGTGACAGAGTGAGACGCTGTTTAAAAAAAAAAAAAAATCACACACACACACAAAAGAAAAGACATTCTATGTTTATGGATTAGAAGAATTAAAATATTCATACTACCCAAGTCAATCCCTAGATCTAGTGAAAATCTTATCACAATATCAATGATGGGCGGCGCCTGTGGCTCAGTGAGTAGGGCGCTGGCCCCATATGCTGAGGGTGGCGGGTTCAAACCCAGCCCCGGCCAAACTGCAACAAAAAAATAGCCGGGCGTTGTGGCAGGCACCTGTAGTCCCAGCTACTCGGAAGGCTGAGGCAAGAGAATGGCTTAAGCCCAGGAGCTGGAGGTTGCTGTGAGCTGTATGATGCAATATCACTCTACTAAAGGGCCATAAAGTGAGACTCTGTCTGTATTAAAAAAAAAAAAAAAAGGATATCAATGACATTCTTCATAGAAATAGAGAAACAATCCAAAACTTTGTGTGGAACCACAAAATACTCTGAATAGCCTAAACAATCCTGAACAAACTAAAAACAACAATAGCAACAAAACCAAACCCAAAAAGCCCGAACTGAAAGCATCAATCTACCTGACTTCACAGTATCGTACAAAGCTATATTAGCCCAAACAACTAGCATTGGCAAAAAAACAAACACAGATACCAATGGAACAGAATAGAGAACCCAGAATTAAATCCATCCTACCTCAACCTAATGAGTAGCTGGCATAGATTCTTTATTTTCTTCTTTCGTATTTCTTTCTTTCTATGGAGTCTCACTTTGTTGTCCAGGCTAGAGTGCAATGGCATTTTCGTAGCTCACTGTAATCTCAAATTCCTGGGCTCAAGGGATCCTCCTACCTTAGCTTCCTGAGTAGTTGGGGCTACAGATGTGTGCCACCACACCTGGCTAATAATACACCTAATGAATTTTTTTTTTTTTTTTTTTTTAGATAGAATCTCACTTTGTTGCCCTTGGTAGAGTGCTATGGCTCCATAGCTCACAGCAACCTCAAACCTTTGGGCTAAAATGATTCTCTTGCCTCAGCCTCATGAGTAGCAGAGACTACTGGCACCTGCCACAATGCCTGGCCATTTTTAGAGACAGGATCTTGCTCTTGCTCAGGTTGGTCTTGAACCCGTGTGCCCAGGAAATTCACCCTCCTTGGCCTCCCAGGAGTGCTGGGATTATAGGCGTGAGCCACTGTGCCCGGCCTTCACCTAATTGATTTTTGACAAGGCACCAAGAATATACATTGGGGAAAGGATAGTGTCTTTGATAAATTGTACTGGGAAAACTGTATATCCCATATGCAGTATATATTGTATACTATATCTGTATGCAAAATAATAAAACTGGACCCCCCCATCTCTCAGCATATAGAAAATCAACTCAGGGTGGATGAAAGACTTAAATGTGAAGTCCAAAGCTATGAAATTATTGGGAGAAAACATAGGATAAATTCTTTAGGACATAAATCTGGGTGAAGATTTTATGAATAAGATCTTGAAAGCACAGGCAAATAGAGACAAATGGAATTGTATCAAACTAAAAGGCTTCTGCTCAGCAAAGGAAACTATCAACAAAGTGAAGAAACAACCTATTGAAAGGGAGAAAATTTCTGCAAATTATTCAACCAATAAGGGAGTGTCATTTAGAATATACAAGGAATTCAACATGAAAACAAAACCTCATAATTTGATTTTAAAACGGGCAAATGATCTGAATAGACATTTCTCAAAAGAAGATGTAAATGGTCAACAAGTATATGAAAAAGTACTAAACATCAGTAATCATCAGGGAAATGCAAATTAAACAACGAGAAAGAGGCTGACAAGTTGGGGATGGTGGTTGCACAGGGCGGGAGAAGCAGTGGGGGTGGAGGCAGCAGAGGGGCTGGGGCGGTCCCCACTCAGACAGGCAGTAGCTGTGGTGGCTTGTTGGATAGTGGAAGATTGATAGTAAGGTTTTTAAAATGGACAAGTGGGATGGATGAGCTGTGAAAAATGCTCTGGATGATTCTGCCAAAAAGATCCTTCTGGAAAGGTACAAATATGTGGAGAATTTTGGTCTGACTGATGTCTGCGTCGTGATCTGTATGATTTCCTGTTTCTTTGCCACAGTGGCTTTGATTTGGGATTATGTACCTCCGTTTTCAGAGTCTAAGTCTGCTTTGGCTTTGCTCATCAGATCTTGTTTTATGACGATGGGGACTCTGACCATTTATGTTATATCTCATATGAGGAGAGTGTAGGAGAGAGTCTTTCTCATGGCCCACAGGAAAGATCCTAACAGGGCTGGATCCTGATAACATCTGGCAACTCTCCTCCAGTCTGGGAACATTCAACAACAAATACACCCTGAAGCTGACCCTCACCTGTGGAGAACAAAGCAGCAGCCAGAGGCAGAATCCACCAAATCCTTTGCTGAGTTTTTTTTTTTTTTGAGGGAGGATAGTATGCAGTGCTGTCCAGTTCACTGTAACCTCAAACTGCTTGTCTCAAGTAATCTCCGCATACTCTGGTTTCTCTTCAGATCGCACAAATCTTTCGCCTTTTCAAGTAATCTCCGTGCACCCCCAAGTAGCTGGGACCACAGGCCTCCACCATGAAGACTGGCTATTTTTTTAAATTTTTAGTAGAGATGGGGTCCTGCTCTTACTCAGATGGTCTCTTAACCAACACCTGCCCAACTTCTGACCACTTCCTGACCTCAAGCAATCTTCCTGCCTCAGCCTCCCAGAATGCTAGGATTGCATGCGTGAACCACCACACACAGCCACAATTGCCAAGGCTTTTCACCACAGAGGGACATTGGTTATCCAGACTCCATGACAATCTCACCACAGGAAAAAAAATCGCTAATTCTAAAAGTAGTCCTCTTCCTGCTGGATCATGCTGAATTACTTGGTGGGTGGGGGGAAGAAATAGAACTTAAAATGGATAGAATAAGAAATGTTAAAAATATCTGTTTCGTCCTGAGATTTTAGTCTATTCTGGATAAAAAGGATTCTTTAACACACAGATGAGAAGGTGTAGCTCTGGTGTTTAGCTGTAGCCTCTTTGCTCTGCTGATTGTGTTGTTTGATATACTTTTCTGGAAAAGCATTTTTGCTAAATGCTGTTCAGAGGTTTTCCCTTGTACCTAGCAGTACTTTATACAGTAAAGCTCTGTGCCATGCAGCATTTGAACACTCAATTTTAAAACAATTATTAACCTATTGCTTCCTCTGTCAATATTTCAACAACTATTTCTCTGAAGAATTCAAGATACAACTTCTTTTGCATGACAGCTTTCCTTCACACACCACTTTTTTTTTTTTTTTTTTTTTTTGAGACTATGTTGCCCTTGGTAGAGTACGGTGGCATCACAGCTCACAGCAACCTCCGACTCTTGGGCTTCAGCGATTCTCTTGCCTCAGCCTCCCAAGTGGCTGGGACTATAGGCGCTAGCCACAATGCCTGGCTATTTTATGTTGTAGTTGTCACTGTTGTTTAGCTGACCTGTGCTGGGTTTGAACCTGCCAGCCTCAGTGCATGTGGCTGGCGCCATAACCACTGTGCTATGAGCCCTGAGCCCATTTTTTTCTTTAAATTGAGACAGAGTTTCACTTTTTTGCTCTTGGTAGAGTGCTATGGCGTCATAGCTCACAGTAAGCTCAAACTGTTGGGCTCAAGTGATTCTCTTACCTCAGCCTCCCAAGTAGCTGGGACTACAGGTGCCTGCCACAACGCCTGGCTATTTTTTGTTTGTTTGTTTGTTTTGTTTTGTTTAGCAAGCCCAGGCTGGGTTCAAACCCACCAGCCCTGGATTATGTGGCTGGCTCCCTAACCACTGAACTATCAGTACCCCCACACACCATTTTTGTGGGTGTGTATATATCTGACTTGTGGAGAATTAAAAAAAAAAACAAAAAAACAGGGGGCGGCGCCTGTGGCTCAAAGGAGTAGGGTGCCGGCCCTATATACCTGAGGTGGTGGGTTCAAACCCCAGTCCCGGCCAAAAACTCAAAAAAACAAAAAACAAAAAACACAGCTTTTTAATTTGTTTAGAACAGCAGATATTTTGCCTATTATATTTCGTGCTTTTCACCAATTAACAAAACCAATGGCATTTTTAGTTTTACACTGTATTATCTGTTTCCAATACATTCCTGTTGATTTGTACCCTGCCATTTTCTAATTTTTTTTTTCAATAAAAGGAAAGAAGATCTGATAAAAATAAAACCACAATGAGATATCATCTCACCCTACTTAGAATGGCTATTTTCAAAAAAGACAAAAACAAAAAAACAAAAAAGAAATGCTGGTAAGAATACTGAGAAAAAGAAATTCTTATGCACTGTTGGTGGCGACGTGAATTAGCACATCCACTATGGACAACAGTATGGAAGATTTTCAAAAAACTAAAAAAGGAATTACCATATGATTCAGCAATTCTATTCCCGGGTATATATCCAAAGGAAAGGAAATCAGTGTGTCTAAGAGATATCTGCACTCCCATGTTTATTACAGCATTATTTACAATAGCTAAGATACGGACACAACCTAAGTATCTATCAATAGACAAATGGGTAAAGAAAATGTGCCAGTATATACAGAACAGAATATGGTTCAGCCATAAAAAGGAATGCAATCCTGCCATTCACAGCAACATGGATGAGCCTGGAGAACATTCTGTTAACTGAGATAAGGCAGGCAGAGAAGGGCAAATCCCACATGATCTCATTCATAGGGAATCTGAAACAGTTGATCTTGTAAAAGTAGAAAGTAGAATAATGGTTACCACAAGCTGGGGAGGAAGTGAGGAGGAAGGGAAGAAGGAGTGGGGAAAGGTTAGTTCATAGGCATCAAGCTATGATTAGATAGGAGGAACACATTCTAGTGTTCTATGGTAGGGTGATAGAGTTGACAATAATTTATTGTAGATTTGTAATCTACAATAGTCTGGTAGGTGATGTGTCCAGCTTTATTTTTCTTACTAAGAATAGCCTTATCTATACAGGGTTTTCTCTGGTTCCATACAAAACAAAGAATTATTTTTTCCACTTCTTCAACATATGATGTTGATATTTTAATGGGGATCGCATTGAATCTGTTGATTGCTTTGGGTAGAATAGACATTTTGACAATATTGATTCTTCCCAGCCAAGAGCCTGGTATGTTCTTCCATTTGTTAATGTCTTCTATTTTTTTTTTCTCCTAGGTTTCATAATTCTCTACTCAGATGAAAAAAACACATCATTTTATCATAAGGACATTTGCACTAGACTGTTATCACAGCTCAATTTACAATCGCCAAAATGTGGAAACAACCTAAATGCCCACCAACGCAGGGATGGATTAACAAGCTATAGTGTAAGTACTCAATGGAACACTATTCAGTGATAAAAAAAGACAGAGACTTTACATCTTTTTTTATTAACCTGAATAGAGATGGAACACATTCCTCTTAGTAACATATCACAAGAATAGAGAAGCAAGAATTCAATGTATGCAATTCTAATATGAAGCCAGTAGACAGCCTAATATATACCCACATCAGAGCAAAACTCTAATCAATTCAAAGTGGGAGGTGGGGAAACAAGGGAGCAGGGAGAGGGATGGGGGAGGGGCAGGGGAGGTTACTGTATATGGCACACCTCTTGGGGGTGGAACACAACTGCACTAGGGACTTTACCTAAGAAATGCAAACAGTGGATCATAATTCTTTGTGTCCTCAATGAACCTGAACCAAAAATTAAAAAAAATAACAATTTATTGTATATTTTTAATTAGCTAGAAGAGGATTTTGAATGTTCCCAGCATAAAGAAATGGTAAATGTTTAAGGTGATGGTTCTGCTAGGTATCCTGATTTGATCATTACTCATGATATATAATGTATTTTGATATCAAAATATCACACCGTACTCCATAAATATATACAATTACTTTGTCTCAATTAAAATAATATGGAGTGACTAAAAATAAGAGATTTTAAAGCACTAACTCAAAGTGACTTGAAAGGTACAGTATGCATGGATATCATCTTCGTGAATGAGAGACAATTTAAGCCTAGAATGGTGGTTCTACCAGAAGATTTATAAACAAGGAGGGCTTTGTGTTCTTTCTGGAAGGCTCCTCCACATACCTCTTTCTCCTATAGTTTCTTGAGAATGACATTTTAATTTTTTTCTCTTCATGAGTCACTGTTCATGAATTAATGTAGCCATCTCTCTCTCTCCAGACACCGTACATAACTGGATATACTGCTTGAAGTTTTGCTCACTAGCAGGATTTTCTTTAACTATTGTCTTTAGTGACATTGTATTACCCTGTAATACTGCAGCAATGAATTTCCAGTTTATGCAAGCATTTAGTATGAAACCATCTATAAACTGATTTTTAGTTAAATGGTCATAAACATTTTTCCACAAGGCCATGGATGTGTATTGAGGGGAGGCAATGAAGCAGGAACAGGTGTCCCAAGAATCTGCCACAACTAGTTCAAGCAACCAAGTTATGTCTTCATTTCCTTTCTGAGACTAATATATACTATTTCCACTTGGTAATGAATGGTCTGCTGTGTCTGTTCAGCACACAATTTGTGATGCACAGTTCAGTTCCCACGGTCATTTGAGGACTGATGATCAGGCATTTCATCTTTTCAGTACTCAGTAGATCCCCAGGGCATGTTTCTCCAAAGAAATTTTATCTATAGAAGAGTGGCTTTACTTCAACATTTTAAATAGCTACATTGTGATTCTTCCTTGCCACTTTCTAGTGGCTCTGAATAGCATTCTGTTTGTGTAAAAGGCAATTGTCCTTGGATCTGCTATGGCATAAGGCTCAAGTGTTTGTTGGAACACCTTTTTAGGGCTGGATGCGGTGACTTATGCCTGTAATCCTAGCACTCTGGGAGGCCAAGGAGAGTGGATTGCTTGAGTTCATAAGTTTGAGACCAGCCTGAAGCTAGAGCCAGACCCCTGTCTCTAAAAACTAGCCAAGTGTTGTGGCAGGCGCCTGTAGTCCCTGCTACTTGGGAGCCTGAAGCAAGAGGATTGCTTGAGCCCAAGAGTTTGAGGTTGCTGTGAGCTATGATGCTACCGCATTCTACTCAGGGTGACAAAATGAGACTCTGTCTCAAAAAACAAACAAACAGCTTTTTATTTTTTTTGAGACAGAGTTTCACTTTGTTGCCTTGGGTAGAGTACTGTGGTGTTACAGCTCACAGCAACCTCAAACTCTTGGGCTCAAGAGATCCTCTTATCTCAGCCTCTGGAACAGCTAGGACTACAGGTACCTGCCACAATGCTAGGCTATTTTTGAAGACTGGGTCTTGCTCTTGCTCAGGCTGGTCTCAAACTCCTGGTCTCAAGCGATGCACCTACCTTGGCCTCCCAAGCTAGGATTACAGACATGAGCCACCACAGCCGGCCTCACAGCTTTTTAATTTTATCCAAGACCAGCTGCAGAACGTTTTGTTACTTGTGGGCCATTCATATTGGCGGCACACTCAAATATGTACTTATTGCCTACTAAAAGCAAGAGAGACCCCAAACATGTCTCCTTTTTCTCTGTGTGAAGTGTAATGTCATCTATCATGCTGAGAGGATCAGTTTCAGACATGGCTACTTGAATGCAGTGAATCATTAAATCCTTTGGCATTCAGTATGCAGCTAATGATGTGTTATATGTGTACTTCTGTATACCAACACATAGGGACCTCCAGGAACAATTTGGTTTGTCCTGGTGGAGTCAGCAGACCTTCATCATCTTTGCTCAGGTGT
The DNA here is from genome assembly GCA_963574355.1 of Loris lydekkerianus. NCBI lineage: Eukaryota > Metazoa > Chordata > Mammalia > Primates > Lorisidae > Loris > Loris lydekkerianus. The sequence goes on from CAUYPK010133220.1 coordinate 22,133, forward strand.
CATTCATCAGTTTTCTGGTTCTCTACCATTGTCTAATCCAGCTGCTAGCAAATTGCAGCCCACAGACCAAATTCATACTGGTACTTATAAATATCAAGCTAAGAAGGGTTTTCATATTTTTAAATAGTTGATAAAAGTCAAATGGTGAATAGTAGGGTGGTGCCTGTGGCTCAAAAGAGTAGGGTGCCAGCCCCATATGCTGGAGGTGGCAGGTTCAAATCCAGCCCAGGACAAAAACTGCAAAAAAAATAAATAAATTAAAAAAAAAAAAAAAGAATAGTATTTCAAGATATATAAGAATTTTTGTGGAATTCAGATTTCATCGTATGTATAAATGAAGTGGTATTAGAACACATACTCATTTGTTTATATATTATCTATGACTATTTTCACACTACAGAGTTGGGTAGTTACAATAAAGATTATAGGGTCCACAAAGCCTAAAATATTCAGCATCTAGCTCTTTACAAAACATATCAACCTCAGATTTAATTCACAGAGACCTTGATTGTGTAGAAATACCACAGAACATCATGCCAGTCCACTTAATTCATTTTATGATCACCTATAGTCATTCTACACAATACTTTGCTTTCTGAAGATGCTATATAGGAAAGTTAAATGGATATATATATATATATATTTGAGACAGAGTCTCACTATGTTGCCCTGGGTAGAGTGCCATGGTGTCACAGCTCACAGCAATCTCAAACTCTTGGGCTTAAGCAATTCTCTTGCCTCAGCCTCCCAAGTAGCTGGGACTACAGGCACCCACCAGAACACCTGGCTATTTTTTGGTTGCAGTTGTCATTGTTATTTTAGCAGGCCCCGGGCTGGGCTCGAACCTGCCAGCCTCAGTGTATGTGGCTGGCACACTACTCACTGAGCTACAGGTGTCGAGCCAGAAATAGAAGTCTTGCTTGTGCTGAGGCTAGTCTTGAACTTCTTAGCACAAGGGATCCTCTTGCTTCGACCTCCTAGAGTGCTAGGATTAGAGAGTATGCTGGGATTTTAAAGATTTGTTATTTGGTCCTTTTTTTTTTTTTTTTTAAATGGAATCATGTTCGTTAACAATTTATGAGTAATTATCACTAATTTAATTTACAAAGTAGTTTTGACCCATGACTTTATTCAAACAAATTGGGCAAAGAACTATTTCCTCTAGTTGAGGAAACCTCAACTAGAATTTTTTTTTCCTTTCCTTTTTTTTGAGTTAAGTCTCACTTTGTCACCTTCGGTAGAGTGCCATCGCCTCATAGCTCACAGCAATCTCAAACTATTGGGCTCAAGTGATTCTTTTGTCTCAGTCTCCTAGTAGCTGGGACTACAGACACCCTCTACAAGGCCTGGCTATATTTAGAGACCAGGTCTCACTCTTGCTCAGGCTGGTGTTGAACTCCTGAGCTCAAGTAATCAACCTGCCTTGGCCTCCCAGACTGCTAGGATTATAGGCATGAACCACTGCGCCTGGCTTCTTTTTCCTTTTCTTATGTCCCTGTCCTAAATTATATCAAATTTTCCTATATTATATTGGCTCGGCACCTGTAGCTTAGTGGCTAGGGCGCCAGCCACATACATCAGAGCTGTCCGGTTCGAATCCAGCCCAGGTCTGCCAAACAACAATGACAACTACAATCAAAAAATAGCTGGGCATTGTGGCGGGTTCCTGTAGTCCCAGCTACTTGGGAGGCTGAAGCAAAAAAATCACTTAAGCCCAAGAGTTTGAGGTTGCTGTGAGCTGTGACACCATGGCACTGTACTGAGGGTGACATAGTGAGACTCTGTTCCCCACCCCCCAAAAGAAAAAAATTTGCTATATTATAAAAGTTTGTGGATGAGGATGCTGAGTTTTTGATTCTTCTATTGTTTACAAATTGGACTCATATAAAGTTTGCTGACGGAGGGTACATGAAAAATAAGAGGAACCCAGGTACTAGAGTCAAACTGAGGGTCAATATCCCAGCTGATGTATGTGATATACCTAGCACCTAGCAAATGTTTAGTTAATGTTAGTTTAATTTTCTTTTCTGTATTTTAGAAATTCTCCTGGCATGTTCATGATATCATCACATTTCCTTGCATCCGTTCGTCCAGCCAACATCTCTCTCCCTCCCTAACCAGTAATTCCAACCATAGCCCAAATGATCTTTTCAAAATGAAAATCTGAGTAGCCACTTCTCTGCTTAAAATCCTAAGACTTACTCTTGCTCTGAAGACACAGACTAAAATTGTCACCTTGCTGTCTAATGATGTATGATCGGTTATGTCGACCTTCTGGACTTATCTCTTCTGAGGCTGCTTTTTTTCATTTTTTCTACTGTAGCCTCTTTGGTCTTCTTCCAGTCCCCATAATACTTGTTGTGTCTCTCTGCAGTTCACATTGCCTGGAATGTCCACTTATATACACATATATACCCTTTCTCTTGGTTAGTTAGCCCCTTCCTGTTCTTTAGCCCTCAACCCAGGAGAGCCTTCTTTAACCTGGTACTTTCTTTCCCTCTCCACAATGTAAGTCAATGGTGTACATTCTCATATGGCCATGTAACGTTCCTTCACTTTGGGTGGCGCCTGTGGCTCAGTGGGTAGGACACTGGCCCCATATACCGAGGGTGGTGGGTTTGAACACGGCCCCAGCCAAACTGCAACAACAACAACAAAAAAAACAACAAAAAATAGCCAGGTGTCATGGCAAACACCTGTAGTCCCAGCTACTCAGGAGGCTGAGCCAAGAGAATTGCCTAAGCCCAGGAGTTGGAGGTTGCTGTGAGCTGTGATGCAATAGCACTTTACCAAGGGCGATAAACTGAGACTCAGTCTCTAAAAAAAAAAAAAAAAGTTCCTTCACTTTGCTCTTTGGAACACTTATCTAAATTGGTAATTAATTGTCATTAAAATCAACTAATTATTTTCCATCTTTCCCATAAGATTACCTTCCCTGAGAGTCTAAAAATTGTTTACTGAAGTTCTTATAGCCTATCTCAGTGATTGCATATAGCCAGCAGGAAGTAAATATTGTACAATTTAATCTGGAAAAGTATGTGACTGTGTTTGCATGTATAATTTTGTTATTATTTTTTCTCAATAAATGAGGAAACTGAAAATAATTTAAGGCCAAAGTCATAGAGCTCATAAATCCAAAGTATCTTACAATTTTTGAAAAGCACACTTGCTTTTAAGAGTATTTAAGATGCATCTTGCTTTTCTCTTTTGTATCTATTATCCATGCTTTAAAGTATTTTTTACTGTTTTTTGTCTAATGCCTTATTTTCTTTTGCTCAATTATTCATAACTCAGAAGACTCTAGTATCATTTTTTTTTTTTTTTTAGACAGAATCTATGTTGCCTTCTGTGGAGTGTCATGGTGTCACAGCTCATAGCAACCTCCAACTCTTGGGCTTAAGCGATTCTCTTGCCTCAGCTTCCCAAGTAGCTCCGACTATAGGTGCCCACCACAATGCTGGCTATTTTTTGTTGCAGCTGTCATTCTTGTTTAACTAGCCTAGGTTGGGTTCAAACCTGCCAGCCTCGGTGCATGTGGCCAGCACCGTAATCACAGTGCTACAGGCCCCAAGCCTCTAATATCATTTTAAAATTCATTTATACCTCTGACTTGTAAATGACAAAGAACTGCCAATGGCCTTGAAATATAATTGTTCAGCTATTGTCTACAGTCTTGGGAATATAAGCTGGTGCCAAATTGATATTCAAGTCAGTTTATGAGACATTTGAGCCACTAGATAGTTTATGCTAACAATGTGATTTTTGGTGGAGGCTATGGACCATGTTGAATCAATTTGACTTCAAGGGGACTGGAGACTAAGGTCAAACATGTGAATGCTGTAGGCTTACATGACCAATCTCTAACAGAAACCCTGGACTCCAAGGCTCAGGTGAGCTTCTCTGGTCAGCAATACTCAATAATGTTGCCTTATATTGTTGGTGGAAGAATTAAATGCAATCTGTGTGACCTCCCCTGGGAAAGAAAAACTAGAAGTGTACTCCTTCTTCTCCTGGACTCTCTTTGTGCTGGTTTAAATCTTTATCCCTTCCTTGTAATAAACAATATGAGTTTAACAGATTTTTTTGAGTGATATGAGTCCTTCTAGTGAATTGTTGAACCTGAGAGTGGTCTTGGGAAGCCCTGTCACAGTTGCTTAGCACAGGTATGAACTTTGGGATTGTCAACATAGATTTCAAACCTGACTCTAACACTTGCTGTGTGATCTTGATCAAGTTAGTCAATCAAATGTCTCCTCTATTTCTACCTAAGTAAAACTAGCACAATAACACCCACAGTCCAGTGTCAGTGTGAGAATTAAATAGATCAGGTAAGAAAAGTGCCTGGCATGTATTTAATGAAAGGTAGCTATTACTATCACACTGGGGTAAGGAGTACAGAAATACAAAAATTATTAAGACATATTCTTCACTGGCTAGTAATCTAGTCAGGAGGAAAATCCTTGTTTTGAGGATTAGGAAGAAATTAGGTTATTTTTGACTTGGTCCACTCTTTGATAATTGGTTCAATCAGCCGTGCAAACTATCTAGGGACATGTTGGGGTCCTGCCCCCAAAGCAGGGTCCATTGAGACCTGTGGAAATTGGCAGCAACCGACTGAAGAAATATAGAGTTAGAAACGATGGTAAAGAAAGAGTCATGAGACATAGAGTAGAATTAAAAGTGGGAGCTCAGGGGTCCATTGCCCATTTGTGGGCTTTTAGCAATGGCACTGAGTGTTTGCTCCACTCTGATTTTATTTAAGTTTAATTGCCCAGAGGGTAAGATGAGGGAGGGAACAAAGATGCTAGCAGTTTCTCTCATTGAGCATACCAGTTCCTATTGTTATTATTAGTAACCTTAAGGGTAGCCTTCAAAAATCTGAAATCTGAGCCTTGTATTGGGAGAGCCTCCTGCTTGAGATCACACACACAGATTTCTAGGGAGGCATTAAGCTCCACCAGTTCTCTGTGGAGTAAAATGGCACCAGTGTTAATCTCCTTTGAGGGATTAGTGGGAGGGAGGCATTTTCCTCTCATCACCACCACAGAGGATCTTCCTCTGCAATAAGGGATATAAGCTCTTCTGCCCATGTCTCAGAGCTTGAGCTACTACTCCCTTGGTCTCTGACCCAGGCAAATGCAAATCTCCACAATGGGTATCTGCTTTGCCTGTTTAATGGGCAGGAAATGCCCTAGAAGATATATATTTTCTAGGACTTGTCAAAATCTCTTCTATGGCCATTACTCTCCTCAGAGTGCTCATAGACTGCACAAGGTGTCTGTAAGCTGTATCCCTAACAGGCTAGAATTTCAGAAAAAGCAAGAAGCTTGCCAGCAATAGCTAGCTTAAATGTAAAATAATTGACTTTTCTTTGTTCTGACTTACTCAGCTTACTTTTCACTTGTCCTCTTTTTCTGGGGGTGCTTTCCTTTGCCAAGAATGGGGTCTTCGGTCCCCATTCTCCCAGCAACAGTCTCAAGTTTACCATTGGTTGTATTCTCCAGGTCAGTTGTTTCAAACAGAAAATCTATTTTCTATGGAAATCATGTCATATAATAGTAATTAAAAAAATTTGTTTTGATATTACTGTGTTCAACATTGTCTTACAATATTGTCAATATAGATGAACTTGGCTTCTATGTGCTGTGGCCCTTGGTGTAAACCTGGACTCCCTTTTATTCTTTGCTTCCTTTTGGGGGACATGGTAGGAGACACTCTCCAATTCTAAGTCACCAATGGTAGTAGCTCTTATGGCTGTAATAGGGCAGAATTTGTGCATGGTGGAAATCTATACCCATTTCTTAAGTGTTCTGATCATGAAGGGATACTGGATATTAT
>CAUYPK010133227.1:0-38470 GCA_963574355.1 Loris lydekkerianus
AGGTCCCTCCTCAGAAGCAGCATAACAAAATCCAAACTTGGCAAAGAGCCACAGTATACAAAATAATGATAAGAGGCAAAGAGCCGAAATTCATTTTGGCCGGGAGCCACATGCGACTCTAGCCGCGTGTTCGCCACCCCTGTACTAGAGCAAAATACCAGAAACTGAGTAGCTCATAAACATAAGAAACTTATTTCTCACAGTTCTGAAGGCCGGGAAGTCTAAGATCCTGTTACATTCAGTGTCTGGCAAGGGCCTGATTTCAGGATCACTTCTTGTTAAAATTATTCCTTTTTATTGTGTCATCACATGGAAGCAGGGGCAGGAGGTCTCTCATTTATAAGGGCACTAATCCCATTCATGGGGCCACACCCTTATGGTCTAACCACCTGCCTCCCAGAGACCTCTGTCGCTAATGTCATCATATTGGGGGTAGAATTTCAACATAAACATTTGGGGGGGGGGGGCACAAACATTCAGACCTAGCACTTCCATAGTAACAATTCCTTAGAAGTGGTGAAGAAACAGTATCCCAAGACTGGGAATGTAAGTGGGAATTATTTCCTAGTTATCTCTCTCAACTTAGACGTCTCAAGGTTCAGGGTCTTCTGGAAAGAGAAAAAGAGAAGAGCACGTCTAAGTTCTTCTTTGAGGACAAAGTTTAGAACTTAGCCCTTATACTCCAAGAACTTCCTCCATCCCACCTAGAAAAATAAAGAAAAGGGCTTGGTGCCCATAGCTCAGTGGTTAGGGCGCCAGCCACATACATAGGGGCTGGTGGGTTCACCCAGCCCAGGCCTGCTAAACAATGACAACTACAAAAAAAAAAAAAAAAAAAAAAAAAAAAAAGCCAGGTGCTGTGGCAGGTGCCTATACTCCCAGCTACTTGGGAGGCCGAGGCAAGAGAATTGCTTAAGCCCAAGAGTTTGAGGTTGCCATGAGCTGTGACACCACAGCCCTCTACCAAGGGCAACTTAGTTAGACTCTGTCTCAAAACAAAAAAAAAAGAAAGAAAGAAAGAAAAGGTGAGGAGGAGATAGAATGAGAAAAAAACTCATAGTTCTGGTTTTCTGCATATCTTGGCTCAAGACACATCCAAATCAAGCCTCTATCCAAATACCTTCTAATCCACCCACTTCGTTTTCCCCTCACCAGGTTTTGCTTATAAACCTGGACGGTGAACCTGCTTAACGTGTGTTTGTGTGTGTGTGGTCTAGAATACTCGATGGTATTATTGGGTTTATTTTTTGTTTTATATACTTGGGCTCATTGATTTTATTAAACACATGTGAGCTGGATTCCAGTGTGCATGTTGCTAAAAGGAGAGATTCATTTACTCCTTCATCCAACAAATATTTATTGTGTAACCTCAGTGTACCCAATGCTATTCTACAAACTGGAGGTCCATGATGAAAAATACAGAAAATCCGTATTCACAAACATTTCACACCATTGAGACTCTGGTCGTTGTCCCACCTGAGACCACAGACACTATGGGAGGTTAACATGAAGAAGAATGCCCAGGTTTGTGCTCAAGAAACACACGGCTTTTTCCTATGTGTGTTTCCTCTAGATTTTTGAATGTCTCTTAGAAATTCAGCTCGCAGTCAGCGTTCCAGCCTGCTGACACAGACTTGGTCTTTTCAGCCATGTCCCCTGTACATCTCTTGTCCTCTCAGCTCCGGGTTGATTCCACATATTCAAACCTGTTTCCACGATCCTGGCAACCCACAGGGTTGTGATGTCAAACAAATGATCTGATGGAAGAAGACATTATTCCTATAACATCTTGTGACTGATATGCATACATGACTCTTGGAAACTATATGACCGGGGTCCATGCCTACCTCTCTACTTCTCCGTCAGGGAGCCAGCCACTCTCGGGTCACAGCCATCTGTAACAAAGCTGCTTTCCTAGGACACGAGGCACCATTGGTGCCCAAGTCCTGACTGCCCTCTCTGTTCTCTGCATTATAATGAGAACTTTCTAAGTTTAGTTCCAAAACTCTCTGACCAGGTAGTATTCTCCCTTTAACTTTCTGCCAGATAGACACAAACCTTTTCCCATTGGTCCCTTGTAAGATCTTGGATGTGCTGGAACTTTAAAATGCTAAAACAAAAACCAAACCGATATACACAGATGCTCAAGAGTTATGAAACAGCATTAGGTATTCCCCCACGTGACTACAGCCTCTTACTGTAACTTTCTTACTTTATAAACTTTTCAATTTTTTTGCCTTTTTAACTTTTTACAACTCTTAGCTTAAAACACAACACTGTACAGCTGCACAAAAGGCATTTTCTTTATACCCTTGTTCTTTAAGTTTTTTTCTACTTTAATATTTTTTATTTTACTTTTGCAACTATTTTTTTAAGAACTCCATACATATCAGCCTAGGCCCATGCAGGGTCGGAGTCGTCAGTATCAGTCTTCCATCTCTCCATCTGGTTTCACTCGAAGGTCTTTAGAGGCCAAAATAGATAAGGAACTGTCATCTCCTGTGATAACAATGCCTTCTTCTGCAAAACCTCCCGCAGGACCTGTGTGAGGCAGTTTTACAGTTAACTTTTTTTTTTTAATAAGTAGAGGAAGTATATGCTAAAATAATACTAAAATGTGTAGTATAGTAAATACCGAAGTATTATGTGCTGTATATAATTGTATGTGCTAGACTTTTTATTTTTTTAAGACAGAGTCTCACTTCATCACCCTCGGTAGAGTGCCATGGCATCACAACTCACAGCAACCTCAAACTCTTGGACTTAAGTGATTCTCTTGCCTCAGTCTCCCAAGTAGCTGGGACTACAGGCACCCACTCCAATGCCTGGCTATTTTTTTGTTGTTGTAGTTGTCATTGTTGTTTGGCAGGCCCAGGCTGGATTTGAACCCACCAGCTCCAGTGTATGTGGTCGGCCCCCTAGCCGCTGAGCTACAAACACCGCATCTATTTGCTAGATTTTTATACAACTGGCAGTGAGTAGGTTCACTGATACCAGCACCACCACCAACGCTCAGTAATGGGTTGGGCTTCCATGCAATAATAACTTCAGTCACTAGGCGAGAGGAACTTTTTCCAGCACCGTTACCATCATATGGAACCACCTTCATGGATGCCATCTGCAGTTGACCAAAACTTCATTATGCAGCACATGATTTTCATTTAAAATAGCAGGCTCGGCGCCTGTAGCACAGTGGTTACAGTGTCAGCCACAGACGCCAAGGCTGCTGGGTTTGAACCCAGCTCCGGCCAGCTAAAACAACAATAACAACTGCAACAAAAAATAGCTCGTGTTGTGGTGGGCGCCTGTAGTCCCAGCTTCTTGGAAGGCTGAGGCAAGAGCATCACTTGAGCCCAAGAATTTGAGGTTGCTGTGAGCTGTAACACCACAGCACTCTATTGAGGACAACATAGTGAGACTCTGTCTCAAAAAATAAGAATAAGAATAATAATAAAATAACAGCAAAAGAAGCTTTTGCCAGCTGAGACACATTTTGCAGAGTAGGTCTATGTTTGCTGGGCCCTCGTACCCGAGAGGAAAATGTACCCCATGGAGAGGGAGAGGATAGAAGTTGGAAACTGTTCATTCTCTTGATCTTCCTCCCAAAGGGCCTGGATATTTTTCTACTGTGGGTAATCCCTGCTTTCCTGAAGCAGACCCACCCTCCTGAGGAATTTACAGACAAGAGCATTAAGTGATTAGTGTTTCTTCAAGAAGATAGTTTATCTGGTACTGAGTCCTTCTGAAATGCAACAGGCAATTCCAGATGAGACCCCACACACTCCCTAAAAGACGCTCTGAAGTTATTAACACGGTAACCCATGTCATTGAAATGCAACAGGCAATTCCAGATGAGACCCCACACACTCCCTAAAAGAGGCTCTGAAGTCATTAACACGTAACCCATGTCATTGGCTGTCTAATGAAGCTGTCCACCCAACTCGGTCCCAATGTCCTGCACCACAAACCCCACCACTCCTTTTCTTCTTGGATATTCAGCACAGCCTGGAATAGCACAAATCAAAAAATGTGGTGAAGTTGTGAATCTTTGAATGCGAAACATGAATAATGCTTCAGACCAAAACTCAAATACAAAACGCCTACGAGACAACATGCTGAAAGTAAGTTATTAGGAAATATTGTAATGAGTCTAACTTTTAAAAAAGAGGTTTGGATCTAAGAGTGCATCTGGTTATAGATTACTAAAGTACATTTGGTTGTAAACTGTAAAAGCAGAACCACTAACCCTGTCAGAGGTTATCTGACTTGTAAGAAAAGGCAAGTCTAGGATCATTTATCTTTTAAGGAATGTAACGATCCAGGCCAGCGATGTGGGGAGCCGTATACTCCACCCTGTGTATTGTCTTCGAAGCATCTTTCCAAAGAGCTGCACATCCTCACAGAGTCAGGGTGCTGTGAATCACGCTGCAGAGCAAAAATGAGCAAACGCGCTTTCTATGTTTGCTACTTTGTCTCACAGAAGTCAGCAAGATCAGATCTAATGACTGATTTGGTGGTTCCATCATTGTGTTGAGGATGACTAATGAATAACCCACCAGTGAAACAAAGTGTAAAATTTCAGTGAGCTGAGAGCACTGGACTCATTGCTGCAGACCTCTCTGTCCACCATCCCGAGTATTGCTAGCCAAGAAAAAAGTCCTAACAGGAGATGCCTGGGCATGAGCCAATACTAGAGCAGAAGGACTTTCACATTCTGTCTCTCAGTCCAAGCAGCATGAGACGGGGTTGTTGCTGCCCCAGTAAGTCTTCAAAACGCGGAAAAAGGACATAGGGATACAAAGACAAGGACTGCAAGAAGCAGCTAAAATCCACATATATAGACAAACTACATACTGGAGAAAACATTTGCATGCTGTACATCTGATAAAGGACTAATAACCAGAAGCTACAAAGAACTCAAGCAAATCAGCAAGAAAAAAATCAAACACTCCCATTAAAAAGTAGCCGAAAGACATGAAGAGAAACTTTTCAAATGAAGATAGTCTAATGATCAACAAACACATGAAAAAAAATATTCAACATCTCTAATCATTAGGGAGATGCAAATCAAAACCACAGTGAAATATCACCTAACCTCAGTGAGAATGGTACTTATCCAAAAAAATCCCAAAACAAGTGTGGGTGTGGATGCAGAGAGAAAGGAACACCTAGAAGCTGTTGGGACTGCAAACTAGTACAATCTCTATGGAAAGTAGTACGGAGATTCCTCAAAGAACTAAAAGCAGACCTACCATTTGATCCAGCAATCCCACTACTGGGTATTTACCCTAAGGAAAAAAAAAAAAAAGACATTGCACTCAAATGTTTACAACAGCACAATTCACAATTGCAAAGATGTGAAAACCACGGAAGTGCCCATTAATACATGCGTGGATTAATAAAATGTGGTACATATATACTCTGGAGTACCTCCTCAGCCATAAAAAAAAAAAAAATGGTGATCTAGTATCTTTAGTAACAACCTAGATAAATGCAAAACTTAGTAAATGTGGAATGTAAATGTCTTAGCACAATAACCAAGAAAATGCCAGGAAGGCTATGTTAACCATTGTGATGAAAATGTGTCAAACAGTCTATGAAGCTAGTGTATGATGCCCCATGAGCATATCAATGTACATAGCTATGATTTAATAAAAAAAAAAAATTAATTAAAAAAAAAAACCTGGATGGAGCTAGTGACCATGATTCTAAATGGAGTACAGCAAGAATGGAAAAACAAACACCACAAGTACTCAATAATAAATTGGAACTCGTAAATCAAATCTTATGTACACAAATGGAAGCAAAATTCAACGAAACCCAAGAAGGTGGGGGCGGTAGATTCACAACTAACTGGTACAATGCACACTTTCTGGGTGGAGGACATGTTTATAACTTTGACTTAAGATGTACAGAAGCAAATTGTGTAATCAAAACATGACTACCCCTATAATATTCTGAAATTTACAAAAGGAAAAAAATCCACATGGTACTCGGGACAAGTGATGACCACCCTAGTCCCAAATTCACTCTGTCGCATCCTTCTTTCCAGCTTCTCTGCCCGTGAATCCAAGCATCACACAGCATTCCTCATCAAATCTCCAAGTCTCCTTGCTGTCTTTTCTGAGAAGGAAAGGAACAAGGATGAGTGGGACACCCCTAAGGAACAAGGCCAGGTTTTCCAATAACAATAGTAGATGGCAGCCATTGCCAGAGTTTTTCCATCTAGATCACATCTGGTTGATAATTAAAGGGAGATATAATTCTTTGTGAAAGGGGAAAACCTGAGGTAAATATCCACACAAGGCCTCACCTGGGAGGACCATCAGGCATGAACCATTTATAGGTAAAACCCAGATGCGGTTAGCTCTGAATCTTCTAGCTAAAGCCCAGGGTTTCTAGACGGCTGCTCATGTACACTTCCCTAAGAATCAATACAGGGAGGATGGACCCCCATAGAGCTAAACTTGCTCTCTGGGTGTGAGTTCTGCCTGAAGGCATTAACAGGATGGGGAAGGGAGCAGACTTGGGAGAGGTCAAGACTGAGGAGATGACAACTCAAGCAGAGTTCTGTGACCTCACAGAGACATAGCAGCACACTACTAGGGTCACCTACCTCCTCTCACCAACCTGCACTCTGGTCCAGAACAGAGCACAGCTAAGGGTCAGCACTCAATGAAATTCAAAGACACTTATCCTTATTTGTGTGTGCACAGATAATAATAGAAATCCACTTGAGGAAAGAATATCTGAAAATAGATGGACTTGCTGACTTCTTGCAAAGAAACCAAGAAGTTGAGGCCAGATCTATTGGAGCTTGGAGAAACTCAGACAGATATAACATCCTGATGAAATCAGTGGCCACAATCTAGGAGCATGCTCTAGGAAACCAAGGGCAACTCCCTGGCATGACCCACTGGATCTTCGTCGGGGGGCACGACTTTCCCAAGATCACAGAAAGTCACAGCAACTAGTGTAACTGCTTCCTGATCCCTGAAAATGGTCTTGACTATCTGCTGTTTGCCAATGGAAGCAAAAGACATACTGGATAATTTATTAGGGAACAGAAGGGCCCCCTGATTCTTATTGATAAAGGGAAGGATTGGCTTAAAGGAACTTTGGTGTGGAGTAAGACCCAAGTTAACAGTCCTTATGACAGTATGTAGGGTGGAAAGCTGCAGAAGGATAGTGATTTCCTGAATGGGGAGACAGACCTTTCCCCATATTCCCTGTCAATACATTCATAAGACTCCTAAAGAACTCCTTTAAGTTCTCCTCAAGGAACATTGTTGACTCAATTGGGATGAAGGGTTGGAAGCAGCAGGCCTTTTAAGACTTGGAGGCTTTGTTTTGGTGCCTTTCTACCAGGTCTGAAACTTCTCTCAAGGGGACTGGAAATTTAAGACCAGAAATTGGGCACTGCCTGCACCAGTTCTGTTAATCCACATCCTCTTGAATGAGCCCGCGAGGCTGTATGCAACACTGAGACCCGCTCTGATTTCGTTTCTGCAAAATGAACTTAATCTCTGACAGGTCCAGTTCCCCATCTTGAATCTAATCCAAGATTCAGCAGACTTTTTATGTAAAGGACAAGATAGTAAATATTTTTGACTTTGTAGACTATACAATCTCAGTGAGAACTCTTCAACTGCCATCTGCAGTATAAAAGAAGACAATTAGTTTCAATAAAACTCTGTGGACAAATAAACACAGAAAGTGGACCACATTTGGCCTGTGAGCCATACTTTGCCAACTCCTGATTTTAACTATTCTCAATTTTGGACCCAGACTTCTCTGGGGCAATAATAGGTCACGTGTGGGCAGATCTGTGTGGCCTAGGCTCATGGGAGAGTCTAGAAGCCTCTGAGCCCAAGTTCTCAGCAAAAAAAAAAAAAAAAGAAAAAGAATGAAGGCAGAGTGACAGGGAGATACCTTCTCTAAAGCTGTCACAAAGCTTACCTTCTAGCCAAGATGCTTGAGAATCTTAGAATAAGAATTTTTTCTGATACAAGTTTAATAACCAGAATCCACAGAGAACTCAAATGTATTAGCAAGAAAAGAACAAGTGATCCCATCACAGGCTGGGCAAGGGACTTGAAGAGAAACTTCTCTGAAGAAGACAGGCACACAGCCTACAGACATATGAAAAAATGCTCATCATCTTTAGTCATCAGAGAAATGCAAATCAAACTACTTTGAGATATCATCTAACTCCAGTAAATTAGCCCATATCACAAAATCCCCAAACCAGAGATGTTGGCGTGGATGTAGAGAAAAGGGAACACTTCTACACTGCTGGTGGGAATGCAAACTAATAAGTTCCTTTTGGAAAGATATTTGGAGAACCCTTAGAGATCTAAAAATAGACCTGCTATTGATCCTACAATTCCTCTACTAGGTATATATCCAGAAGACCAAAAATCACATTATAACAAAGATATTGGTATCAGAATGTTTATTGCAGTCCATTTCATAATTACTAAATCATGGAAGAAGCCAAGTGCCCATTGACCCACGAATGGATTAATAAATTGTGGTTTATGTACACCATGGAATATTATGCAGCCTTAAAGAAAGATGGAGACTACCTCTTTCATGTTTACATGGATGGAGCTGGAACATATTCTTCTTAGCAAAGTATCTCAAGAATTGAAGAAAAAGTATCCAATGTACTCAGCCCTACTATGAAGCTAATTTATAGTTTTCATATGAAAGCTATAACCCAATTACAGCCTAAGAATATGGGGAAAGGGGAAAGAGAGGGGAAGGGAGGGTGGAGGATGGATGGAGGGAGGTTGATGGGTGGGATTACACCTACAGTGCATGTTACAAGGGTACATGTGAAACACTAAATGTAGAATATAAATGTCTTAACACAATAACTAAGAAAATGCCAGTAAGGCTATGTTAATCAGTGTGATGAAAACTTTTCAAATTGTATATAAAACCAGTTGATTTAATTTAAAAAAAAAAAAAAAAAGAAGAAAGAAAAACAGATTTTTTTTTCTCCTAGTCTAAGACCTCCTGCTGCCCTGTATGTTATTACCTCATTTCTGGTACTAATATGCAGTAAAAGCAACCATGTAACTCCAACAGGTGGCCTAGTTAACCTCTAAGGTGGTAATCCTTAAACTCTGACATATGAATGTCAAACAACATTGTGAAATTGTCTTATCTGTCATCTCTCTCAGTTTGAATTCACCTAAAAGCAAAACCAAAAACAAGGACTTGAGTACAGGTACTTTACTTCAGAGCAAAAAGATGGATAATCCCTGTAAACGAGCTCTGAAGTCGTGCCTTTAGTTTTTAAGATTATTTCCTGTGCAGAGAGACAGCAGTCTGGCAAATAACAAGACAATTTCTCGTACATCAAGAAAGAACCAACCCTTTCAATTAACTCTCTGGTCCACTTCTCCTAGTTGTCTGGTCATCCGACTTCATTCATTCACGAATTGGCTACCTAGCTCACTTTTCCTCTCCATCTGAAAACCTTCCATCCCTCTAGAGGTTTCAACACACAAAATCCTGGTACCTTAATTCTCTGATTTCCTTACTTCCCAATACTAAATACTTGGATACTCACAGTCATGGTCGCATTCTAGACCTCACCACTTGGAACAATATGTCTCTCAGAGCCCTACATTCTGACAGCACCCCAATCCCAGCATCCCGTTTTTCCCACTTGCTAACGTGAAAAGAGGGGCTGTGAGAGCCCCAGAGCAGGGATTCCTTCCAGAAGATACTTAGCGCCCATGCAAACCCCTTCTGTTCCACAGATTTACTTTTCCTCTTTAAAGCATCCCTAGATATTTCTTTGAAAGCTGTCAAGGCAGGAGAGATTCTCTTAACTTTTGCTTTCATTTGTTAATTTGGGGTGGGGAGAGAATCCAGGTGACACTTCCTCCAAAGCCATCTCTGCTAAGGGAGAGAATGAAAACTGACAAAAAACTTTTTCAAAGTCTCACTCCCATGAAAAGGCTGAAATTGTTTGAAATTGGTTGAATCATGGTTGATTGGATCCATGGATACAGTATCTGGAATCTACAAATTTGGAGGGTTGACTGCATTCTAAAGAAAGCCGTATCTATTTATATGTATATTTATGTAGAATTAAAAGTTTAATTCAGGTCCCAGTAGTGTATTTTTGAAGCTGCTTCAATTGCCTAGGGGGGAAGGGGGGGGCCTCCTCATAAAATACTCACCCAGACCGATTTCTTCAAGGGTTTTCCCTGCAAGTAAAGCAAGCAAACAGCCCACAGAATGGAAGAAGATATTTGCAGGTTATGTCTCTGATAAAGGTTTAATAACCAGAATCCACAGAGAACTCAAACGTATACGCAAGAAAAGAACAAGTGATCCCATCATAGGCTGGGCAAGGGACTTGAAGAGAAACTTCTCTGAAGAAGACAGGCACACGGCCTACAGACATATGAAAAAATGCTCATCATCTTAAATCATCAGAGAAATGCAAATCAAAACTACTTTGAGATATCATCTAACTCCAGTTAAGATCAGCTGATATTACAAAATCACAAGACCAGAAATGTTGGCATGCATGTGGAGAAAAGGGAACACTTCTACACTGCTGGTGGGAATGCAAATTAATACATTCCTTTTGGAAAGATGTTTGGAGACTTTACCTCTTTCATGTTTACATGGATGGAGCTGGAACATATTCCTCTTAGTAAAGTTTTTCTTCTTCGATTCTCAAGAATAGAAGAAAAAGTATCCAATGTACTCAGCCCTACTATGAAACTAATTTATGGCTTTCACATGAAAGCTATAACTCAGTTATAACCTAAGAATATGGGGAAGGGGGAGAGGGAAGGGAGGGAGGGGGCAGGTGGGCAGAGGGAGGGTGATTGGTGGAATTACACCTGCGGTGCATCTTACAAGGGTACATGTGAAACTTAGTAAATGTAGAATGTAAATTTCTTAACACAATAACTAAGAACATGCCAGGAAAGCTATGTTAACCAGTGTGATGAAAATGTGTCAAACGGTCTATAAAACCAGTGTATGGTGCCCCATGATCGCAAAAAAAAAAAAAAAAAAAAAAAATCAAAGTTTTTAATATTCTACTTGTTTCAGTTTCAGAAAGCTAGCCTTGCTGAAATGTGAAATGCTTCAAGCATTAGTGGAAAATGAAATATCTGGAGTCTTATTCCCAGCTGTTTTACTGCATTAAACTCTTAAGCACCATATAATGAGTATCTCTGACTTTTTAAACTCTACTTTCACCAAAAATGAAAAACATTAATATATTAAACATATAATACCAGGAACAATGAAATGAAAATAGACTTTTATATGCTTTGATATTACCAATTTTTCTCATTTCTGTTTCTCAAAATCTTTCTAGTTGAGCTTGCTTATTTTATTTGAACGCACAGGACCTATAAGTCTCTTACATCATTCCCTGGATACTGAACGACAACTATGAGCCTGATGACAAGTGCAGTGTAGGCTGATTTTAATAGACAGTAAAGGTTTGGTTTTGCTTTCATCTAACTCTCTCCTGTTATGACATCAATATATGGCTTTGCAAACTCCTTCTTTATAATATCACCAAAAACCTATTTCAGAACCAACATAAGGATTGATTTGCCCTTACTTATAAGAACATTTACTGCACAATGACAGAATGAGGACAGGTGGCTAGAAATAGACTGGGCAGGGCCAGATATGAACAAGCTTTCAGAGTGCCCACCACACCCACCTGTGTCAGCATAATGGCTAGGGTCGAGCAGACCTGTGTTCAAATATCCCTCTCCTAAACTGCCCGTGGGGATCACGCGAGGAACAACAGCAACTCCAGGAGCTGAGAGCAGTCTGAATCCCACAACCACAAGAAAATGAATTCGGGCAACAACAAAGCAGCAGGGAGGAAGACCCCAACCCAGATGAGAACTCAAGCTGGATAACACCTTGATTTAGCCTCCTCATACCCTGAGCAGAAGACCCACCTACGCGTTATTAAACTTTGAACTTCAGAACTTGGAGCAAATAATTGAGTGTCATGTCAAGCCACTTAGTTTGTGGTAATTTGTCACACAACAATTAAAAAAAATATATATATAATACACTTTCACATCCAATATATTAATTCCTTTTCTTTTTTTCTTTTTTTTTTTTTTTTTGAGACAGAGCCTCAAGTTGTCACCCTGGGTAGAGTGCTGTGGTATCACAGCTCACAGCAACCTCCAAATCCTGGGCTCAAGCGATTCTCCTGCCTCTGTCTCCCAAGTAGCTGGGACTACAGGTGCCCGCCACAATGCCACAATGCAACAATGGTTGCAGCCATCGTTTGGCAGACCTGGGCTGGATTTGAACCCACCAGCTCAGGTGTATGTGGCTGATGCCTTAGCCAATTGAGCCACAGGTGCTGAGCCCCCATTAGAGTTTTTAAGGAGGACTGCTTTGTCTTGCTTCTAAGAGTGGGGAAGTCTCTCCTTGCACAGACTGGGGACAATGTAGTTCCTGCCAATATGGTCACCACAGGGGGCCCCTCCCAGTCATCCCATTGTGTCCTGCATGGTTGTGCAACGATCACTCTTCTTTCCTAACAGAATCCCAATTTGTTCATGTACCCTCCATTCCCCCATGTAACCACATGTCTGTGGATAGCGGACCACACCCCCCACCCCCAGCTCCAGAGTAGACCTGCTGGGAAAAGGGTATCCTTTCCCCCTGGCTGGCAGTTAGTGCCATGTGGTCTCTGGGAAAGGCATCCTTACTCCTAAGAGATGTTGAAAGGTTTGTGAGATGCTGAGAATTGTTCCTGCCAGCCTAATATTAAAGGCAACTGGGAGGATGACAGGGCAGAGACTTGAAAAGAATCTGGGTCCTTGGTAACACTGCCAAGCCACTGAATCAATCAATTCTGAGATCTGCATTCTTTTGGCCTTCCTGTTACGTGAGATAATAAAGTTCTTTATTGATTGAACAGAGGTTTCTGTTACTTGCAGCTAAAAGTGTTCTAATACACTCAGCTGCTGGTCAGGAGAGGAGCCTAGTCATTAGTCAGAGACAATGCAAACTTGACCTGCTGTTGGAGCCTCACATGTAGTTCTGCAAATAATTTGTGGAGCTTCTTAAACCAACAGCATTTTCATTCATTTCTTCCATTCTTAGTCACATGTGTCAGGTGACACAGGTGGCAGTAGTTTGAAGACATGGTCTCCCAGTTTGTGGGTTCTATTTTGTTAGGTGTTTGGATTAATTCTTTTTTTTTTTTTTTTTTTTTTTTTTTTTTGTAGAGACAGAGTCTCATTTTATCACCCTCAGTAGAGTGCTATGGAGTCGCAGTTCACAGCAACTCCAACTCCTGGGTTTAGGTGATTCTCTTGCCTCAGCCTCCCCAGTAGCTGGGACCACAGGCACCTGCCACAACGCCTGGCTATTTTTTTGTTGCAGTTTGGCCGGGGCCGGGTTTGAACATGCCACCCTTGGTATATGGGGCCAGCGCCTTACCAACTGAGACACAGACACCGCCCTCATTCTTTTTGTTTTTTTGAGACAGAGTCTCATTATGGACCCTCAGTAGATTGCCATGGCGTTACAGTTCACAGCAACCTTAAACTCTTGGGCTTAAGCGATTCTCTTGTCTCAGCCTCCCAAGTAGCTGGGACTACAGGCACCTGCCACAATGCCTGGCTATTTTTTTGGTTGCAGTTATCGTTGTTGTTTAGCAGGCCCAGCTGGGCTCCAACCTGCCAGCCTCGGTGTATGTGGCAGGTGCCCTACTCACTGAGCACGGGTGCTGAGCCTGGATTCATTCTTAACCATGGTTTGCTCTGTTTCCTCTCAGTGCCAAGATTCATTTGTTAACTGCTTGATTCATGTAATGTTCCTCTTTTTCGTTTTTTTGCTAGAAAAAAATGTCCTATGGTTACCTAAAACAAAGGGCATACCATGGAAGGAGACCTCTGTCCAGTGGGAAAACTTTTACTCCCTGGAAAAAGTTTTGGAGCCCGAGTTTGTATCAATATAAAGGATTCTTTGGGCTGCATTTATTAATCTCTCTCCAAGGAGCATACTGAGGGTATCATGTCCACTCTCCTAGGCAGGCCCTCTAACTGATGATCTGTGAACTGGAACAGTAATTTCCTCCTCACTGCCCCAGTGTACCCTCTGCCCTGAAGAGGAAGGAGCCCTGTTTAGAGCATGTGGAGACTGATGATTCTTCACACTGGTAGACAGACAATGATAAGCTACTGGGTAGAAATCAGAAAAGAGAGGACAGATAGGGGAACTGAGGAACAAAACAAGTTGTAGCAGGATTAATTTCATACTTCCAACACATCCACCGATAAAATGCAGTCAAGAACTCATATCCAGCACTTCCCAAGTGCAAGTTTCTGTGGGAGGAGCATAGAGATACCTTCCCTGTCTTTGGGAGCAGGGGGGATTTCATAGCCTAGTTGAAAGATGTTGTAGACAAGAAAAAAATTTTAACTGTACTACTAGTTGAATAGAAGATGTAAATAATTGTTTTGGACAATAGCACAAGAGCTATAATGGAAAGACAGGTCATTAATTTCTCAAATGGACTTTATAAATAATCATTTTAAAGAGAAAGAAAATTTGGGGCTATGATTAAGAAATTTTATGGAGCATATGGGAATAATTTCACTATTATCACTATTATGATACCACTGCTATCATGTCAGGCCACCATTACTCTGACCATAACAGAGTCTATTATTTATTTATTTATGAAACAGATCCTCACTGTGTCACCCTGGGTAAAGTGCCATGGTGTCATAGCTCACAGCAACCTCAAACTCTTGGACTCAAGTGATCTTCTTCTCTCATCCTAGTAGCTGGGACTACAGGTACTTGTCACAACGCCTGTCTAGTTTTTTCTATTTTTAGTAGAGATGGAGTCTCACTCTTGCTCTGGCTGATCTCTAACTCCTGAGCTCGGGTGATCCACCTGCCTCAGTCTCCCAGAATGCTGGGATTACAGGTGTGAGCCACTGTGCCTGGCCATTAACAGATTCTAGTAATTGGGAGCATGTACTATAAGTCAATGGTAGGCACCTAACTACAGTTGTTTAGTCTTTACAACATTATTGTTGGATATCATATCCATTTTATAATAATAAGACTGAGGATTAGATTGCCTAGGAATATTTGTAATAGCTTTATTGAGATATGATTCATCTATCATACAATGTAGCCACGAAAGTATAAAATTCGATGATTTTTAGTATATTCACCAAGTGTATAATAATCACCACCATCAATTTTAGAACATTTTCATCTTCACCTGTTCAAAATCCCAAACCCATTAATTCTATTTCTCCCCAAATCCGAAAGACTTTAGTTAGCCTAGGGATTTTAACTCAGGCCTGTTGGTACTAGTAAGTATGAAAACTTATAGCTCCTGAATTCTTCTTCTTCTTATTTTTTTTAGAGACAGAGTCTCGCTCTGTCACCCTTGGTAGAGTGCTGAGGTGTCACAGCTCACAGCAACCTCCAGCTCCTGAGCTTAGGCGATTCTCTTGCCTCAACCTCCCAAGTAGCTGGGACTATAGGCGCCCAACACAACACCTGGCTATTTTTTTGTTGCAGTTTGGCCCGGGCTGGGTTCGAACCTGCCACCCTTGGTATATGGGACCGGCGCCCTATTCACTGAGCCACAGGTGCTGCCCAGCTCCTTTAAGCCCTATGACTTTGAGACTTATTCAGACAAGACAGGTAAGTAGATAGTTTTGATTGAATATGTGGATGACCCCCTGGATGAGTTCTTATTAGATAGTGGCTACTGTGCTCGAGTTTTGAGTATACTGACTGGGTTAGGAAATTCTGGAATTGTGCTTCCAGGCCACTTCTCCTTTTGTATTTATATGCTGCCCAAGGCTGGGGCTGTGGGAAATTTCAAATGAAATTTTCCCTGCGATTTGGGCCGAGAGCTGGGAGTGCTGATGCACAGATGACTAAACTAACGATGCTTACCATCCTCGGCCTCACCCCCAAACTGCGAAGCTGGTCACTAAGCAGCACAAAGCAAGGGTTCTGTCATCTCTCCTTTCCTCACTGAGTGGTTCAGCCGAGTTGCAGACCAGTATGCGTTTCTGTTACAGAACTCCCTACAGAGCCCTCTATATCGCCAACTGGTAAACAAGATATAAAACATAGTCTCTAAATCTAAAAATTTGGTGAATTGGAGATGTGGAATTCAAAACTGAATGTGGAAAACATTTGAACACAAGTGCTAGGCAGAATACTGAGGCATAAACCAAGAAGTAAGACTCTCCCAAAACCTTAAGTAAAGCAGGACAGAGAGCAGAAAGCGTTGGACTTAGAATGGGCCTGTCCACACTATTCTCAGCCCTGAGTTTGAGGGAATATTAAATAACTTGCTAGAATCACAGAGCTATTCAATAGAATAAGAGCTGAGCTTCAAACCCAAATCTGTCTGATTCCCATGGGCATTTGCTTTCCACTATATTATTGCACCGAGAACAAGTAGGTGTGCTGTAATAAAAAACCATAATGTGGGTAGTCTAGAAACAACAGACATTTATTTTGCATCCTTCTGGAGGCTGGGGAATCCACAATCAATTGGATTTGGTGTCTGGTGAGAGGCCGTTTTCTGGCTCATAAAAGGTGCTTCCTTGCTATGCCCTTACACGGCAGAAGGGGTGAATGAGCCCTGGGGGGTCTCTTTGTAAAGTACTAATCCCATTTTGAGGGCTCCACCCTTGTGAACTAATCACTTCCCAACAGGCCCCACCTCCCAACACCATTAGCTTGGGGATTAGGACTTTAATAGATGAAGTTTGGAGGGGTACAGACATTCGGATGCTAGCATGGAAAAAGCGAATGAGAGAGAGTGATAAACAAAACATAACTCTGAGCATCTTGGGGGTGGGGGCGTGTGAAAATTGTTCACCACCGGCAGCTGGAAAGGTCCCTGGTACCTAGACTCTAGGTCTGAGAGGCTGTTTTGAAGGGGAGTAACAGGAATCCCTTCCCTTTGGTTTCCTTAATTTCTCTGGGCTTTTGTTTGCTTTTCTGAAAGATGCCAGGTGGGTGCTGGGTGGGAGGCTAGGACCTGTCAGCTCTGATAGTCTGCAGACCTTGCAGCATATTTGTTTCTTGATGATTTTTAAACTTGATGGGGCAAACCATGGCCCTCAGGTAGATTTTAACTTACATGTAGCAGTGCCACTCGTGTGACAGCCTTATCTTTCATGCCAGGCAGGAGAGAGAGGAGGGAACAAGTTCTGACACCTGGGTGGGGGCCTTGCACCTCACTCCTAGCCTGACCCTACAGGGAATTGTCCCCATTTCTTCTCTAGTCTCCTGTTAAGGTCTTGGGGAGAAGAGTGAGATCATGTCTGAAAAGTGAACTGAACTTCTTGGCGCAAGAAGCTAAATAACTCCAAGGCCTACAAGTGCTGTTAGCTGTCTCTAGTTTCTAATCCTGATTCAATGGCCAGATTGAGTTTATCTTTTAAAAGAAACTGGTCAGCTCTTGAATCAAAGAACTGACTCCTCTTCCTCTCCTCTTCTGGGTTTTCAAAGGGTGACAAGAGCCCCTCATGCCATGGCAACGGGAGCTGTGGAAAACCTAACTGAGAAATGTGGGCTTGGAAAGACCCCGTGGAGCTGCCAGAGTCCGAGGGACAAGAGAATCATCCTCTTGAAGGCTCTCCTCTGTCTTGACACTGCCTACTCCAGATAGGATTTTAAGGAGTGGAAACATGGGCTCTGCTGCTCTAACGCCTACGGACTGTGTGACAGTCAGCAGGCTACCCACCCTCTCTGAGCCTGTGTTGCAGGCTTGTCATATAGTTTATGCCAGAGGATGAATATGTGGGAGTGCCTGGCAGGAGTTAAATGCTCAACAAAGAAAAGTCATTCCGGCCTGTTTTTTTTTTTAAGCATCCGATGGGTTATGTATTGACGTTCATAACAGGGTTTGAGGGAGGCGCGTCTCACGTGATGGTGTGAAACCTGGTCGCCATGCTTTTGAATCACAGAAGGACCTGGCTTGTCGTAAGCATTGGGTTTCTTATCTCTTGCTCCAGTTTGCTGCCGGTGGCCTCTGATGATATGTGTCCCTTGCAAAGAGAGTGAGTGAGAACTAATGTCCATCCGTCAGAATCACTCAGATCTGGGAAGATCCAGGGAAAACCTGCCTGAAATTTTCCTCATATATATGCTTCTTCTCTGCTCAAGATGTGACGGTGATGGAGGGAAGAGAAAATCTATAAGCTGGAAACTAGAAATAAGAAAACCTTGATTCCCACAGCACTGGCTCCCAGAGAGACCCTGAGTCAGTCACATCCACTCAGCGGCTTTGGACTTCTGTCCCGTGAGTTTAAAAAGTCTAAAACACATATTCAAGTTTGGGCAAGGTTTCCTCTGCAAAATATCTTTCTACTCAGCTCCCTGTGGACTGAAATCACACAGCCGGGCCGCCCCCTCTGGAGTTACCCAGAGGGGTTTTGGGTGCTGGGCCAAATGTCATCTCTGGATGAATCACTGAGGCATCATGCTCGGGGGAGGCTGGGACAGCAAGCACCTGCGCATGGGTGAGGAGAGGGAAGAACAGGAAAAGCCACGGCTGGGAGGCCTCCGTACAGCTTCTACCTTATATTTTGCCAAAGGCCAAGGCATTGGTCACCTACCAACAAAGTCTCCGTGCCCTGGGAGAGAATGAGAGAAGGACTCAGGAGCTCACTGTGTACCCTTGGGACGGCTGCTCCATCTCATGAGGTTCCAAATTCTGCATCTGTAAATTAAGAGCGTTGGACTCTGTCCGCTCTAAAACTCTGATGATGTGTCCATGTGGCAGGATGCTGCCCAGGGCTTCTGAGCACCGGGGGGCAGTAGCCAGGAGCTCTGGGATGCAGTCTTTCAGAGTCTGCTTAGAGGCAAGGCCATGGTCATGGCTGAACCCAGGATCCCTGTGCCTCTCTTACAAGCCCTGGATGAGAGAAAGTGCTGAGGAAGCACTCCTACAGGAAGTGATGGTGACGTATGGGCCGGAACCCTCTCACTACTATGTGTAGTGTTATTTTATTATTTCAATAAATGTGTATGGCCCACCTGTGGCGTATCCATACTGCACACTTAGTCACAGTGTACAAGACACACAAAAGTCTGTGTCTCTGCAAAGCACATGTTCTAGTTCAGGAGACAATGAAATAAATGTAAAACTCCTGTGTTAATAGTGCTTTATTATGTGATAAGGACTACAGGAGATGCAGATTCAGGGTTTTGACTCTGTTTTTTTAGACAGAGCCTTAAGCTGTCACCCTGGGTAGAGTGCTGTGGCATCACAGCTCACAGCAACCTCCAACTCCCAGGCTTAAGTGATTCTCTTGCCTCAGACTCCCAAGTAGCTGGGACTACAGGCGCCCGCCACAATGCCCGGCTATTTTTTGGTTGTAGTTGTCGTTGTTGTTTGGCAGGCCCGGGCCGGATTCAAACCCGCCAGCTCTGGTGTATGTGGCTGGTGCTTTAGCCGCTTGAGCCACAGGCGCCGAGCCTGACTCTGGGGTTTTAATGGGGGGTGGTGGTGGTTGTAAATAAACGGGTAACTTTCGAGCAAGATAAGAAAGACCTTGGCTGGCTGAGGGGAGAACACAGGCCTTGTTTAGAATATAACTGCACATTAATATTCACAAAGTGCCGTTTAATGACGCTATTCATTAGTGCCACTTGTTTGTTAATAATTAATAAATGAATCATCATCTGTTCATTTGTTCCCCTTTTCATAAAGGCTTAAAGAGGGAAAAGTTAGAAAGCCAAGAAGACACAAAATTTGCATAAATTTCCCTTTTCTTATGGATCTTCCTGTTTCTTTTCTTATTTCTTCAGGGGAATCTGAAATTTTTCCAGGGCTGTTCTGTCCCCTTTCCCCCACCCCTTCCTGTCCCCTCCAGCTCCTCTCTGGTGCTGCTGAGCCTGTCAGGTTCAGAGTGGAGCCGCAGAGGCCTGCAGCGGTCAGCTCACGGGCTGAGGCGGGGGTGTGTGGGGGGGGGGTCGTGTGTCTTGGGTGGCCCCAGGGTTAGGGCGCTGGGAACAGGAGCAGGGAGGAGGTGGGAGGCGGAAGGCTGGAGGCTCAGGTCCCTTTCCTGACTGGGCAACCTAGGGGACAGTCACCTAGCAGCAGACCTTGGTGTCCTCAGATTAGAAATAAGGGGGTCATAATGTTAACCATGATACCAGCTCAGGGCTGTTGTGAGAGTTGAAGAATCATAAGAGTAAAAAGTATTCCAAGTGTTTTGGGAGATGCCATAATATAACTGGATGCAGGGCAGGAAGTCTGTGCTTGGTTCAGAGAGGCTAGACAGGAAGAGAAGCGTCCTGCGTCTGGGGGACATTCTGCAGGCCAACCCGCCAACCCCTTCTCTGCACTGGGCAGGAGTAATGGACGTGTGACTGACTGGGATAGACTAACCTTCCTGTTAATGATTGGACCGAAAAGATACAGTCCAAGGACATGTGTTCATCAAGGGCTTTTGTTTCACTTATGTGATCTGGTGACGGGTCAGGCCAGGTAGCTCCCAGGAGGGCTGGGCCTGGTGCACAAAGTGGAGGTACAGGGGGCGGGGCCAGGCTATCTGGGGCGTGGTCAGGATGTCAGGGGCGTGGCAGGAGGCCGAGGGCGTGACTGGGATGCGGGGGCGTGGCAGGAGGCTGAGGGCGTGGCCGGGATGCGGGGGCGAGGCCTGGATGTCCAGGTGTTGTGATGCTTGGTGAAGCGCCCACTTCCCTCTTGAGGGGCCACTTCCTCATCCATGATCTTTATAGATACTGCTATTCCTTCAGCCCCTTATTTGGTGAATAAGGTGCATTTTTTTTTTTTGACATTCTATTGACCAGAACGATTTTATTCAAGCATGTCAGTCATTGTCTTTGTTACTGAGCTGTTTGTGCTCTATACCCACTTTTTATTGCTTTATTTATATTTTGCATTGATCTGTTGGGGCCCTTATTACCTTGTGAATAATACCCCTTTATTGGCTGACTGTCAGTAGCTTTTCCAGTTTGTGATTTGTCTCAATTTTGTTTATAGTACTTTTTACAACTTTATTGGGGTATAATTAGTGTACAACAACCACACATATTATGTTTCACTGTCTGAGTTTCAGAATATGTATACACTATGGAAATCATCATCCCAATCAGAATAACATATATTTTCATCTTCCTGCAAAGAGTCCTTGACCCCCTTGGTAATCCCTCCCTTTCACTACCCTCATCCCCAGGCAAGCACCAATCTCCTTTCTGCTACTATAAATTAGTTTACATTTTCCAGAATTTTAAATAAAAGCATTATAAAGGATGTATCCTTTTTTTCTCCTACTTCTTTCACTCAGCATAATAATATTTTGTGGTTATTGCAAGTATCAATAGTGAGTTCTTTGTTGCTGAGCAGAAGTCCCTTTTATGGATATACCACAATTTGTTTACCCATTCACCTACTGATGGACATTTGGGTTGCTCCCAATTTGTGGCTATTAAAAATTGAGCTTTAAGCAATAGAGCTTCTTCAAAGATTTATGTGTAAGTCTTTGGATGTCAAGTAGGATTTTGACATGTAGGGAGGAAAGCATATTGCAAGGAGAAGGAGTTCATGGCCTCAGAGAGGTAAAGACCGGGCTATGGGCAGGAGACAGTATTGCAGTGGCTGGGAAGCTGGGATATTGGGTATTCATTGCAGAGCAAGGGAAGAAAAGAGAGCAGGTTAGATCCGATCTCGCAGGGCTTTGGTGGTTATGCTCAGGACTTAGCTTTTTTGATGTAATAGTGAGCCATGGCATTTTTCTTTTCTAAGGTGGGAAAGAACTATAAGAATCCCAACTTTGGCTTGGCATCTGTAGCACAATGGTAATGGTGCCAGCCACATACACTGAGGCTGGAGGGTTTGAACCCAGCCTGGGCCATCTAAACAATGATGACGTCTGCAACAAAAAAATATACGGGCGTTGTGGCAGGTGCCTGTTGTCCTAGCTACTTGAGAGGCTGAGGCAAGAGAATCACTTAAGCCCAAGAATTGGAGGTTGCTGTGAGCTGTGACACTGTAGCACTCTACTGAGGGCAACAATGTGAGACTCTGTCTCAGAAAAAAAAAAAGAATCCCAACCTTGTTCACATTAGTATCCCTTCAATCCATATTTACTGAATGGCTAAACTAAATGACCAGTTTGCTTTTGACATTTGCACTGGGAAACATTCACACAAGCTTGAAGCTAGGAGCTGCCAGTGGCAGAGTTCCAAGGTGTTGGGGAGAGGAAGCTGCTCTCTCTTCCATTTGCACCATACTGCACATCATGAACCTGTACTAATGTGCATGGCCCCCTCCCCAGCTATCCCTAATACAGTGGAATGTATGGGTTCCAACAGAATTCATTTGTAAAATGCAAAAATAGATTTCTGGTAGGTAAATGCTAGCTCCTTACTAATTTCCATTGAGGGAGGGGTAGGTTGGGCAGAAGGAGAGTGATTGGTGGGATTACACCTGTGGTGCATCTTACAAGGGTACGTGTGAAACTTAGTGAATGCAGAATATGATCGGCTTAACACAATAACTAAGAAAATGCCAGGAATGCTGTGTTAACCAGTGTGATGAAGATGCGTCGAACTGTTTATAAAACCAGTGCATGGTGCCCCAGGATCGCATTAATGTGCACAGCTATGATCTAATACTAATAAAAAAAAAAAAATCAGAGATGTGTTACTGTAGAAAAATACCACCTTCTAAAAGTCACATGGGCTAATCTGCAGGGACTGGGAAAGAGAGGTGCCGGGGACCTGAGTGTGTAGTCAGCCTCCCTCTGCCGAAGGACGCATTCTCACCTTTGCCATTTGCTAAGTCCATGGAAGCCAGAGCTCAGGGGGCCTTTGGATGTGGTCCATACTAGCAGGAAGGGAGATGGAGAAGGGGCGACCACACCTGGGAGGGGCCTGAACATGTGCACCTCCCCATCCTAATCCATTCTGGATCCTTCAGCAGCTTCGTCCTTCAAGGTCACTCTGGCCCTCTGACTTCTGGTTATATTTGGCCAATGGGAGGCGCCCCTACCAGGAGGGCTGGCAGGACACTCATTCCCCTGCCGTCCCCCTCGCTGCACCCCATGCTGAAGTCCCAGAGGCCACAACTACTGTTAGGAAGCATCTCTCTATGCAGAGACTTTCTCCAGGTTGTGGTGACCATTTCTCCCCTTGTGGGTCCGCTAGGCCTGGGGCACTGCACCATCCTTTGCTATAATAGTTTCTCCTAATCCTGCGGCTGCCTTAATGGAATAATCTCTCCTTACACGCCTTGAATTGTCATCCATTCCCTGCCAGGACTCTGACTGCTTGTGTTGCACAGAGACTACATCCTCCCTTGCAAGAAAGGAGAGGCCAGGACATATTTTATTATTTTATTTTATTTTTTCTTTTTATTTATTTATTTATTTTTATTAAAGCATAGCTGTGTACATTAATGCGACCATGGGGCACCATACACTGGTTTTATAGACCGTTTGACACATTATTTTATTATTTTAGACAGAGTCTCACTCTGTTGCCTTGGATAGAGTGCCATTGGTGTCACAGCTCACACCAACCTCAAACTCTTGGGCTCAAGTAATCCTCTTGCCTCAGTCTCCCAAGTAGCTGGGACTCCAGGTGCCTCCCACAACTCTAGGTTATTATTTTTTTTTTTTTCCCAGAGACGGGGTCGCTTTCTTGCTCAGGCAGGTCCTGAACACCTGAGCTCAAGCAATCCACTCTCCTCTGCCTCCCGGAGTGCTAGGATTACAGGCATGAGCCAGCGCACCAGGCAGAGGCCATGTTTTGGAGTAAGATTTGTTATTACAGTTTCTTTTCCCATTGTCCCGGCTGATAGGAACATAGGTTGTATTTTAGCTACACTGGTTGAAGAGCAGAGTATAGGAAAAGTGGGTCAGTGGTTTCTTCCCTGTTCTAAATTATCTTTTGACAGTTGGCTCCATCCCCAATTCCTGGTCCACTTTTCTTAATTAGGCTGCTGAAATGTTCTTTGCTGTAGAACTTTTGTTCTTTTCAGAGCCCATCGGCTTGCTCCCCGCCCCCACCCTATCCACATTCTCCACATCATCCCTTGCCTGGTCTGGGTGTCTTCTCAGCCCCTTGGTAGAATTGCACAGCAGAGAAACTTTTCTTGTGATCCTTGTTTTTTCCCCAAGGGTTAGGAAGAGGCAAATGTCATTTTCATTTCAGGGAGCTTTTAGTCCTTATGAGGGCAGGCACCTAATCACACACAATATTAACTCTAAAAAGAAAAATGACATTTGAACATAAAAAGGAGTGTAAACTAGGAGTAAGTTTATTTATTCAGCAAATACTTATTGAACGCATATTGCTCTACGGATCAGGGTGTGCATTGTGCCAATTCCAGCCTCCCAGTATTAGGCTGGTATTAATCGGCTTATTAATGCGTTATTAAGCAAACCTGCTATCTAATTAAGTAATTAATTAGTGACTGTTTAGCACAACTAGTGCAGATTTATTGGGCTTGGTGAGGTTAATGCTGAGGAACACTGGCCTATTCATGGAGTTTATTTGGAATCCTGTTACCGTTGCATCAACAATCTAGCCTGTTGGGAGTCCACATGTGTCGCGTCTGGGAGGACAGGAATGGCAGGGAGAGAAGCCAGTCTTCAAAGCTTAGCTGTGCAACTCCCTATCTGTGATCAAGGGCAAGTGAAGTCCCGCTCTATGAGGGGGAAGGCCTGGACTCTTTACTGCATAGGTAGATGGTCCCCAAATGGTAACTGCTTATGTGCACAACTCTCCTGCCCTGCCCTTTCCCGTCTCTCTCTGAGTTACGGTTCTTCTTCTTTTTTTTTTTTATAGAGACAGAGTCTCACTTTATTGCCCTCAGTAGAGTGCCGGGGCATCACACAGCTCACAGCAACCTCCAGCTCCTGGGCTTAGGCCATTCTGTTGCCTCAGCCTCCCAAGTAGCTGGGACTACAGGCGCCCACCACAATGTCCGGCTATTTTTTTGTTGCAATTTGGCTGTGGCCGGGTTTGAACCCACCACCCTCTGTACATGGGGCCAGCGCCCTACCCACTGAGCCACAGGCGCACCTCCTCTATCAGACTATGTGCACCTCTAAGGTAGCTCTGTAGCTCTCATGGTGCCCCAGGTGTTTCCTTGGTGACTTGGAAAATGTAACATAGTTGCTATTGCTCATCAGATGCTCACTGCATGGTAGGTGGCACTGTTCTGACCCCTGATGTGGGAACAGCTTTAAGAATTAGGAACTGCTGGACGTGGTGGCTTGAGCCTGTATTCCTAGCTACTCGGGAAGCTGAGATGGGAGGATCACTTGAGTCCAGGAGTTATAGGCTGTAATGTGTGATGCTGATTGGGTGTCTGCACTAAGTTTGACATCAATATGGTGCCTTCCGGGAGTAGGGGGCCAGCAGGTTGCCTAAGGGGGGGTGAACTAGCCCAGGTCAGACATGGAACAGGTCAAAACTCCTGTGCTGATCAGTAGTGGGATTGCACCTGTGAATAGCCACTGCACACTCCAGACTGGGCAGCATAGCAAGACCCCTTCACTAAAAAAAAAAAGTAGGAACTACTATTATCCCAGTTTCACAGTTGAGAGAGGAAGTGGAGAGAACGTTAGAGAGATTGACTAAGGTTATAGAGATAGAAGAAGCAGAGTCAGGACTCAAACTCTGGAGCCTGCATGTTCACCACTGCCCCCTGCCGTCTCTCGGTGGTGTGTTTAGTGAGGTTCTACAGTGAGGCAATAGCAGCAGGGACACAGGTGCACGCAGATGGCCACACAGATCCACCTATTCTCCAAGTTGGGGCGGGAAGCAACTTCTGTCACTAAAGCACTTCATTTATTTGGTTCCAGGGTATGTTCAATGCCTGGCACATGCATTTTAAAGACGCTGCTACCAGTCCATTGGATGGGGGCTGGCTTGTTCTTTTCCCTTCGGCCATGCAGATCTTCACAGGTTCCCTGGCTTCATCTCCTCCACACTGCTGCAAAATTCAAGGCTTAAATTATGCCACGGAACAGAGTGAATTGCACTAATTAAATACATGCCCATGACCTTCTAAGTTCTTGTCAACTCCGGCTCCAACCCCAGGACGACCCACCAACTGGAGAAGCAGTGGGCTAGGACCCTGAGGGAAAGGACACTGCCCAGCAGCTCAGATACTTGGCCTCTGTCCCCGCCCTGCCTTTTACCAGCAAGGGCCCTAAGCCAGCAATTTAACCTCTCTGAGCTTCATTTGCTATTTGTAAAATGGAAAGACCTTTCCCAGCTTGACATTTCTGATTCGTGTAATTTCTGTCTTACCTGCCTGACTATGTTTTATAAATATTTATTTGAGGCTGCTATGAGCTAAGTACACAGCTACACACAAGGAAGACATGACCTTGCCTTTAAGGAGCCCCTGGTCTGGTGGACTGGGAAGATTGCTGTTCTGGAAGTGGGTAATCAGGCATTGGAATCACTGAAGGTACATGTTAAGGAGGCAGATTCCTGTGCCCCACCCCAATGTATTGAATTAGAATATGGTTCTAATGCACAACAGGGTGGAGGGCTGTTACCTTCCTGTACTTGGCTGATGGACTGCAGATGAACGGTCCAGCAAAGAGGCCACTGCCCTGCAGAGGCTGGCAGGCAGCCCTGTACCACCGTCATGGTTTTTGCTATTACTGTGTGTGCTGGCTTTATTATTTTTATTTCAGCATTTTAGTTTTTTGAGACAGAGCCTCAAGCTGTCACCCTGGGTAGAGTGCTGTGGCATCACAGCAACCTCCAACTCCTGGGCTCAAGTAATTCTCCTGCCTCTGCCTCCCAAGTAGCTGGGACTACAGGCGCCTGCCACAATGCCCGGCTATTTTTTGGTTGCAGCCGTCGTTGTTGGGCGGGCCTGGGCTGGATTTGAACCTGCCAGTTCGGGTGTATGTGGCTGGCGCCTTAGCCGCTTCAGCCACAGGCACTGAGCATCAGCATTTTCTTTAAATTTGTTCACTCAAAGGTCTGAAGTATATTTATTTAAAATGATGTTACTTGGTTGGGTGTGATGGCTCATCCCTGTAATCCTAGAATTCTCAGAGGCTGAGATGGGTGGATTGCTTGAGCTCACGAGTTCAAGACCAGCCTGAGCAAAAGTGAAACCCCGTCTCTACTAAAAATAGAAAAAACTGAGGCAAGAGGATTTCTTGAGCCCAAGAGTTCAAGGTTGCTGTGAGCTATGATGCCATGGTACTCTGCCGGGGGAAAGAAAGTGAGACTCTGTCTCAGAAACAAAACAAATTCTTCTTGTTTGAATGGGAAATTAGCATGTATTGAAGAGATGGGAGCTTGTCCCCAGAAAGAGGAAGCCCTGTTACTTAAACAAAGGTCAATTTGATGCCGTTTGAGAGCTAAACGCTCAAATAGCAAACAAGAGGAGAATGTTTCCAATGTGTTTTTCTTTCAAAAACATGTAAAGACCAGAATATAAAAACAG
Source organism: Loris lydekkerianus (assembly GCA_963574355.1). Taxonomy (NCBI): domain Eukaryota; kingdom Metazoa; phylum Chordata; class Mammalia; order Primates; family Lorisidae; genus Loris; species Loris lydekkerianus. Next base: position 27,488 of record CAUYPK010133227.1, read on the forward strand.
ATTAACAGCAGCAACAAAACCAAATCAGCTGCTCTGAAAAATCCCTGGATGGGAGGTCCATTCCCTACCATGGCAGACAGACCTCCGCACAGAGAAGTTCTGGGTTAAGGGAGCAGGGACTCCCGAAGGCCTAGAAAGTGAGCAGGTTGTGAGTCCTCTGGGCACAGCGACAGGCCCTTTGTACCAGCAGGGACTGCAGGAGCTGGAATAAAGGCAGGCGAGGGAGAGTGAAGAGAGGAGGCTGGCCACATTTGGGGGATTTCTGTGAGTGAGGTTATTTGATTTGATTTTTCCTGGTGCCTTTAGACTTGAGGAAGCAAGAGATGCTACGACCTCCGGCCTGGAGCAAATAACAGGGTTTTCCCCTTTGCTTTGGGAGGGACAACCAAATCCGGGGATGGTGGTGATGAAAGTCAAATTTGCACCTCAGAGTATTTGTAAAAAAAAAAAAGGGGGGGTTCCAGGAATTTGGGGTTAACTGTGGTCTGTCCTGTCCCCGTGACTCAGGAGGTTGACTGAGCCCAGAGAGAAATGCCATTTAATCATTCTCAGCACTGCTTGGAAATCTGCTGTGGGAGACTGGAAGACTCTGGGGGGAAGTGTAGAGGGAATCCGTGTGCTCAGTTTTGGAGGAAAACCAAGGTTAGATTAAGTTGTGATTTTTCTTTATTATTATTCTTATTTTTAGAGACTGAGTCTCACTTTGTTGCCCTCGGTAGAGTGCCGTGGTGTCACAGCTCACAGCAACCTCCAGCTCTTGGGCTTAGGCAATTCTCTTGCCTCAGCCTCCCAAGTAGCTGGGACCACAGGCACCCACCACAACGCCCAGCTATTTTTTTGTTGCAGTTTGGCTGGGGCAGGGTTTGACCCGCCACCTTTGGTATATGGGGCTGGCACCCTACCCACGGAGCCATAGGCGCCGCCCAAGTTGTGATTTTTAACATGAAAAGTTTCGTCAAGGTGGCAGCCAGCTGCCATGATGCTGTGCGTCCCACCAGAGCCCCTCTGTGGGGCTGGGTGCGTCCCCTGGCTACTGGGAATACGCAGTATTGGCTGTGAGCAGCTCAGAGCTGCGTCTCTTGCTGGGATTTGCTCTTGGCAGCAGGGAAACGTCTCATCCAGAGTTTTATCCCTCTTCTCCCTTTCAGGGGATGGCTTGCCAATGACTGGCTGATATGGGAACACAAAGTGCTGGCCTCTGGCCTCCATTGGGGACAACTCTGAGGACAGCCCGTGTGCCAGAGGAGGGTTGGTTTACGTCTTAGCGGCATCCTCATCCTGAGTCAGCTCTCATCTTCCTGTTTCTTGGTGACATCATGGTATGAAACGAGACAATGGAATTAAGCAATATTAAGTTTCCAGGAAAGGAGAATTCCCCTGAGGGATGAGGCTGAAACAAAGCTGCTAAGTGGGGGCCACAGGACCCCTCTTTGAGGCCTCCTCCCCGGGGTGGCTTAGCCCTGTGTTCAGGGGACACATCATAAAGTCTGAGACCATACAGGTACCACCCGGATGTGTATGTATCTATGTACGTACATGTGTATATGTACACGCACACAATTCAAACGTTACAGCAGCATCACAGTGAGCAGGTGGTCATCTGTGTGTGTGTCTGTTCCAGATCCAGGTTATATTTTGCCCTGATTCACTCAGTCTCTCCTACCCTCTAGTTCCTGGCTGCCTGATCAACAAAGGACCCCAGGTACTTCCTCGGTCACCTTGTTCCCTAACACTGCCACCTGTCTCAGCCTCCCCTTGAGTGAGGGCCAGACTTTGGCAAGACCCCCATGATGTCTACGGTGGTGGTAGCCACCAAGTGCCGTGCCGGGTGACCTGAGCACACGCTATAGGGCTCGGACTTGGTTTCCCCAGGGGCTTCCTGGAGGAGCTGGATAAGGCAGCCTGGGAGTGTGTGCGTGTGGTTTACCATCTTGTGGGAAGACCTTTGACCAAGGAGAGACAGGAGACAGGAAGGAGCCACCAAACAGTGACTCACTTTGCCTTCTCCCCGTGGGCCATCCAGGGTGAAGAGGCTTCATGTGTTCTGTCTTGTTTGCTTTGGATGCTGTAACAAAGTGCTAAAGTGGCTTAGGAAATAGTAATTTATTTCTTATCGTTCTAGAGCCTCAGAGTTCAAGATCAAGGTTCTGGCAGATCCAGTGTCTGGTGAGAGCTGTGGTTCATAGGAGTTTGTCCCGTCACTGGGTCCTCACACAGCGGAGGGGTAAATGAGCTCTCGGGGTCTCTTTTGTAAGGACATTCTTTCCATTCATGAGGTCCCAGCCTCATGACCTATTCACCTCCCCAAAGGCCCTACCTCCCAACCCTATCCATGTAGGGATTAGGATTTCAACACATAAATTCTGGGGGACACAAACATTTAGAACATAGCACGGTCTTTCTGAACTTCCCGTGTGACGAAGCAACTGACTCTGTGTGTGTGTGTGTGTGTGAAGCTGTAGCCACCTGGGTAACATAGCACCTTGAACTTGCTGCCTTTCACTGTGTGACTCTGGGATGGAACTGGAGCAATGCGGTGGCTCATGAGATTAGCTTCTACCTCTGCTTTCTCAGGAACCTGTTTTGAGACAGTACCTGAGATCTTTGGTGTACATCTAACAGATATATTTATATGTTTGAGAAAGAGCCTCAGTCTGTCGCCCTGGGTACAGTGCCATGGCGTCATACCTCATAGCAACCTCAAACTCCCGGCCTCAAGAGATCCTCCTGCCTCAGCCTCCTGGGTAGCTGGGACTACAGGCACCTGCTACAATGCCTGGCTAGTTTTTCTATTTTTAGTAGAGCTGGGGTCTTGCTCTTGCTCAGGGTGGTCTTGAATTCCTGAGTTCAAGCAACCACCCATCTCAGCCTCCCAGAGTGCTAGGATTACAGGTGTGAGCCATTGTGTCCAGCCTTAAAATGATTATTTATTTATTTATTTTGCAGTTTCTGGCCCGGGCTGGGTTTGAACCCACCACCTCCGGCATATGGGGCTGGCGCCCTACTTCTTCGAGCCACAGGCGCCACCATATTTATTTTTTGAGACAGAGTTTTGCTATGTCACCCTCAGTAGAGTGCTGTGGCATCACAGCTCACAGCAACCTCAAACTCTTGGGCTTAAGGGGTTCATTTGCCTCAGCCTCCCAAGTAGCTCGGATTACAGGCGCCCGCCACAACGCCCGGCTATTTTTTTGGTTGCAGCCGTCGTTGTTTGGTGGGCCTGGGCTGGATTCACACGCGCCATCTCAGGTGTATGTGCCAAGCATCTTAGCCGCTTGAGCCACAGGCTCAACTTACATTTGAGTTCTGTGTTTACCATCCACATGTGTATGAAATGCCAACGTGCATGTAATAGTTGTAGTGAACGAATGTGTTAACATCTAAACCAATGTGGAAAACATCTAAATAGGTGCTCACACATGGGGTGAACATGTAATCCCAAAATATAGCAGTGGACAGTAACTGACATTTATTATCTCACTGTTCCTGAGTGGGTCAGAGAGTTGGGGGCCGCTGAATTGGCGATTCTGGCTCAAGGTCCCTCATGAGGCTGGAGTCAAAGTCAAGTGGTCTGCCCGGGATGGGGGCAGCAGGCTAGAGGCCCATCTGGGGAGGGGGTGGATCCACTTTCCTTCACTCTTGTGACTATTGGCAAGTTTCATGTTCTCGCCGCATGAGTCTCTCCAGAGGGCTGTCTCACGACGTGGTGGCTGCCTTCCCCTAGCAAGAGCACGAGCAAGCCCCAAGAGGAAGCCATCATCTTTTTATAACCAAGTCTTGGAAGTGACATACCATCACTTCTGCCATAGTTTGTTCTTTAGGAGTGAGTCAATAAGTCCAGCCCACACTTGAGGGGGGGGATTATCCAAGAGTGTGAATACCAGGAGGTGGGGACGATTTAGGACTATTTAGAGGCTGCCTACCACATCGGAATGTCACGCCAGTGTTGCTTATACCAACAGCCCCTGCTTAATCTTGGAAAAGCCTCCTCATGTTTTATCCCAAGGCCCTCCCGCATTTATTCCAGAAATTATTCTGCTTTTGCTGAATAATTTGAACTTCCTGTGTCATCTTCACTTCTCTTTGAAGTCAGTTTTTTTGAGCCACATTTATTTTCTTTTGGAGGGTGAACGATCCAAAACCTCAGGTCCCAAGAGTTGAGCCTTCTAGCAGGCCCAGGAAGGCAGGATTTGATGCAGGTTACGCCAAAGGGAGAAGGTACTTAAGGAAGAGGGAAAACCCGTTCTTGGTTAGGAAATAAGAAAAATAATATAACATATGTGGAAGGGCCTTATAAAGTGTAACGTGTCTGTGAGTCATAGTTATGAGCAACAAGGGTCATCGACAGAGAGGAATCTCTTTCTGTAGATTCGGTTCACAGAAACCTGGCGGGCTTCTCTCATTATTACAGCAAAGTGCAGTAAGCAGAACTCTGGTTTAAAAGATGCATATTCATTCCCCATTCATCCCTACCCTCAGGCTCTAGTGCTGTAACCAGATACAGACCGGAGGCCATGCCAAAATCAAGGGAAAAAAACGTCTGGTCAATTTAATCAATCCAATAAAAGCACACCCTCAAATAGGTCCAAAGATTTGTTGCCCAGACCTCTAGGTAAACGACTGGCTGAATTTTCTGATTCAACTGATAAGACAGTTTGGGGGCTGTGTAGAGAGTACGTCAGACATGAAGAGGTTAGCAGCAAATAGAGAGTCTAATTGGGCTTGAAGCTTGGAGCCTTGGCCTTGAGCAGGGCTGAGCTCACCCCTGGGTTCCTGGGATGGGCCTCTGAGTCTGTGGCTAGAAACCCGGAGTCAGAGAGAAGAAAGCTACAAGGTGCTGCCTAGTAGTAGAAAATGCTGTTTCATTTTCTGGGCATTCATCAGGGAGCTGTTTTCCATCTTACTCTGCCCTCTGATTCTTCCTGCCTCCATTAAATGTCATGGTGATGGATTACTTCTAAGGAAGGACCCTCCTTAATGTGCTTGCTCTTCTGTTACCCAGGGACCTGCTGCTCCCCGATCTTCTCCCTGGATGGTTCCTTCTGGGTCAAGGCACCAACCCACACCCCTCTGGGGGGCTCTCAGCTTACTGGGAGGCCCACCAGCCTCTTCTCTTTCTCAGAATCTCTTCATAGACCCAGACTAAAGACAGACTCAGAGGGCCCCAGAAGGAAACTCAGGAAGTAGGAGTCAGGATGATTAGGGGGAAACTAATATCCAGAAACCTCCCCATATCATATTATCTCAAGGGGGTAGTACCTGCAAAATGCTAGGACAGTACCTGGCACACAGTAAACATGATCATGATTGTTGCTACATTATCATCTGTATTTATCATGGCAATTTATTACTTTTCTCTTTGTGATAGTTATCTCTGAAATTGAATGGGGTAACAGGTGCAAAGCTTCTAGCACTGGGCTTGATAAGAAGTTGGTGTTCAATAAGTGTTCTCTCTCTCTTTCTCTCTCGTTCTCTCTCTTTCTCTTCTAGGTTTCTCTGGGTCTCCCACAGTTCCTACTATAAGTTCTTGTGGATTCAAAGAAACTTCATTCTTTTGGAAATTCTTTTTTTTTTTTTTTTACTGATACGCACATACATTTTACTTTCTTGTACAGATTTCATTATAGAATACAATACAAAATCATACATAATCAAAACAGTATAATCATGTATACAGTATCACAAAAAATTAATACATTTACTGTTTTCTCATGGTTTAATAATTTTTTTTTTTTTAGCAGGAACTCAACTTTATTGCATCAAGCAGCCGCTTATATAGAGCGTGGGGAAGTGGCCGGGAAAGAAGGCGGGGGATGAGGTGCGTGACAGGGTCGGGCCAGTGGCATGGTACCACATTGGCTGTATCTAGGTAGAGGCAGTTTCAGGATGGGCCTTGCTGAGTCATTGCTACGCGGAAGTAGTTCGATGGATCTACTTCTAGTCAGGCTTCTTTTGGAAATTCTTGTGCAGGTTGTTCAGAAATGGTTCTCAGGAGGACGTTCTGCCCAGGCAAGGGCAATGTGGCCACAATATCACCACCGGGAAGGGTAGCAGGTGCCGGATGTCTGCAAAGACAAAGACTGCCGTTTCCTCCCACCCCACTCCCCACCCCCGGAAGTGCAGGTGGACAGGCCCCTCTTAGATTTCTCAGTGAGCGTTTGTCGGCACCTCATCTTCACCCACCAACCTCCACCTCTACGTGTGCCCCCCCAATTTTGGCCCTGACTTTCACTTGGAGACCTCCTAATACCTGGTGGGTGAACAAAATCCTGACAGCCTTTTATCTAAGGTGCTCTTCTGAGACCTGCTTCCTGCCCGAGGTCTCAAGAGTCCTCTGATGTTGGCAGTGATGAGCATCATTCTAGCCGCAGAGTTTTTTATAGATCTTTGCACCGCCTTGTAACCCAGAGTTTTGTTTGCTTATCTCCTGCAGTGACCACGGACTACCCAGGGCTTGTCCTGGAGTGTGAGGGCCTGCGTGTCCCACATCCTATGAGAACTGTAGCTTCCCATCCTCCTTATGAAATAAATGCTAAAATTATTCCATGTTATAGATGAGGATGCACCCTCCAGCAAGTTAAGATTTTTGTTGTGGCAGATGTGTTGGGTAATTATATTAATTCTCTCTTCTCCCCTTTAACTACACAGGCCAGGAAAGGGAAATCTCCCCTCGCCCAGCCTCCTTTGCAGCTGGAAATGGTTGTCTGATGGCACTGGCCAATCAGCCCTAATTGGCAATGTCTGGGTATTTCATGAAAACCCTTACTTTCTTAATGAAATGGACAGATGTTGCTGAAGTGGCTTCCCTCTTCTCCCTTTCTTGAATATGGATGTGATATCTGGAGTAGGGACAGCTCCATGGAGCCGCCACAAAAACCAAGTGAAGGATGGTGGAATGGAGATAGGAAGACCTGGACTCCGGTGGCATCACTGAGGTCTGAGCTGGTACAAAAGTCACCCACCTCCAGGGCGAGTGAGAGCCCTTCTTACGCCTAGAGAGATTCGCGGAATTTCTTTGCACAGTGAAAGGAGAGGCATGCGCGCAGACAGGTAGTTTGCTGTCCTCACCTTGACTGAGTTTGGAACAAACCTCTGGGAAAATCTCCACAGAGGTGGGTCAGCTGTGAGCTGTCCGCCAGGGTGGTGCTGATACCACATAAAGCCGCCTGGTTATGGGGGAAGCCGGGAGCTGTCCCTGCCAGCGCCACAGCCACCTCCTGCTGCCTGATTGCTGCAGCAGCGAGGTCGAGAGTGGTGTGTGCACATGTGTGCGCGCGTGTGTGCGTGCGTGTGCATGCGGGTGCGTGCGTGGGACTCGCCAGATGCAGCATGTCTCTTTTTCCCATTCCAGCCAGAGTCATTCCTGGCAATGAGGAGAGCTCACTGGCTGTGGCCTTTCCAACTAGTATTCCCTAAGAAGAGAGAAACGGAGTCTTGTGGGGATGGAGCACTAGGGTTCTTAGGGGGGGTCCTAAGTCAGATGCAAAGGAGCCTGAATGGTTCCCTAACGCCTTTGGGCAGGGCTGGCCTGAGCAATGTGGGATACAGCAAGGGGGTCTGTGTAGACTGTTCACCTCGTTTGGTGCTAATTTACAGACAGGTGAGAAATAAAGGCCACAGTGCTTCTTCCCCAGAGGGGCCTTCTCGGGGGCCCACTCTCTTGAGAGTGTTTCTGGATCCTAGGAGTGGACACAGGCCTGGAGTTTTCTGCTGAGGATCCCAAGAGTTGATCTCTTCTCTCCTCCTTTTTGCTGTTCTGTCATGTTGCCACCTTGCCAAACAAGAAATAGCACATAATATTTATTCCTTGCTTCCTATCTCTCAGTAAATTCATGATTGTAAGCATTTTTTTTTTTTTTTTTTTTTTTTTTGGTGATAGTAACTACTGGCATGGGTAAAAACAAAAACAAAAAACAAACATAGGTCAGTTGCTAAGTGACGTGAAGTCTTAAAAGCTTTTGAGAAGTAGCTGGTACTGATCTTGGTTGAAATCTAAATGGAGGTTGGTTTGTTTTTTTTTAACCAAACCCCTTTCAGGCCCTTCACTGGGCCATCTAGGACAGTGGTTCTCAGCCTTCCTAATGCCTCCTAATGCCGCGACCCTTTAATACAGTTCCTTATGTTGGGGTGACCCCCAACCATAACATTATTTTCACTGCTACTTCATAACTGTAATTTTGCTACTGTTATGAATCGTAATGTAAATATCTGATGTGCAGGATGGTCTTAGGTGACCCCTGTGAAAGGGTCATTTGACCCCCAAGGTGCTTGTGACCCACAGGTTGAGAACCACTGATCTCGTGGGTGTTTTTCATCTGTTGATTTCTCTTTTAATTCATTTGATTGGTGCTCCTGTATCCTCCACTCTCTAAGCCCTCCCAACCTCTCCCTTCCATAGGACCCAGTGGGAGGGTGAGGGGGCAGATAAAGCAATAGGACTGTGCAGCCAGTGGGGTCCCCTGAACCTGGGGGGAAGCTCTCAGGTGCGTTCCTATCCTCCAAATCACACGTTGCTCAGGAAGGCTTCTTTGGAAATGCTTCTGTTTCAATCACCGTAGAAGGAGTCCATTGCCCTGTTTAATAGCCCTGGGATCAAATAGAGATTTCCCCCCTAACATCCAACTTACTTACATTGAGATCTGCTTCCTCATATTTAGATTTTCTTTGACCTGCACAACCATTTCTTAAGATTTCTCCTAATCTTCCCACTCCAATGCAGACCTTTTATAGCGGTGAAGGAGGAATCCTCAGATCTCCTGCCCCAACGTTATTAAGGACTCAACATGTTTGCTGACTGAACGTACAAATTTCCTTCTCATTCATCCTGGGGATGTAGGGAGGGGAGAGTCTATTGAATGGACAGTATGAGTTGCTGACGAGGACATGGCGATCCTATTACTACATCACTGTTGGGAAATGGAATTTGGTCTTCTATTCCTCACCATAAGCAGTCTCTTCGAGTCCCATATAGGCTTGTGGCTGGATAGATCTTTTTAATTGGGAGTCCATAACTTGTGCTTGATAATTTAAAGAGAGAGTCTTAAATAGCTATGCCTCTGGATTTAACTCTCATTGCTTTTTCTTACCTTCCTTTCCCAACTACCAAGCTTTCCCCATTTTTCAATTTCCCATGTAAACTCCATCTTTTCTGGGAAAGCATTCCAGGAAGTCTAATATAGTAGGCTGTCTCCTTTTGGTACTTAGATATGCAAGATCTCTTGATTAACACTAAATTACTTGTGTTTTATGGTGCTCCCAACCAGAACGCCTCTCTAGCTAGAACTCACAGATGCTCCAAAGGTAATTGGATTCATAGTATTTTGAAACATTCTGGATACCAGCCACTAGAAACTCTAAGGTTAGGGATGAATAAGGAAGGATTTAGTATTGGTAAGCGATGCTATTGCTCCCCCCAAGTCATGCTTTATGCGCAAATTCCCGATCAATCCTCGGTGGTCCCTCACTCACCCTTCTGTCCACCTCCCATGGGCTGCCCGCTAGTCCATCTCTCTCTCCTTCCCAGGCCCACTGCTCCACTTGACTCCTGGGTCGACTCTCATGTTTCTTTTCTCTGTCTACTTGCTTCCTTTCCCCGAGGGCAGGGCTCTCTTTCTTTCTGAGGGTGGGCTCCCTAGAAGAGCTTAGTCCTCTGGCACATGGACGCCGCTGGCTATCTGTGGGGTCATCTCTCCAGCACAGTCAGTTTGAGAACTTCATCTTTGTAGAAGTCCAGATTTAACAAAAGCTTCCTTTGTGGTTGATTATCCACTTTACAATGGATTCCTTTAAAAAATAGCAAATTTCCAGGAAGGCCTCAAGCCCATTAAATAGTGTTATTTAACCCAAGTGCAGTTTGTGCACCCTGTTTAGTAACACACTGATGGTTAGGCAAGGTATACTTATCCCTCATCATTGGGAGACGAATTGCTTGTTTGTCCTTTTAACCCCCTGACTTCTTACCTGGTGGAGCAAACTCTTCAATGTTTACTTTTTCTTAGAGAAGGCAATTTTCTGAGGAAAAGCAGTGCCTTGGAGTAGCCAAGCTTGGTCCTATCATCACTACTGCTCATGAGCAGGGAGAGGGGATTTTTTTCCATCGAAGACCCTTCCCTTCCGTCCCTCTTTTCTGAACTCTCTCAGCACACACAATCAGCAACTGTCAAGTTTACATATGACTTTAGTCTGGGTCTCTGGGTCCCCCCTACCAAGGCAGTGCCTACCCCACTCATGGGCTTTGGGACAACAGAGGGGAGCCCTCCAGTTTCATTGCCTTATCATCAAAACTAGATAAAATCATGGCTATTTTTTTTTCTTTTGGCTGAATCTGTACCTGAAATTCCATAATAGATATAATTGCCTACCCCAGACCACATGACATGTGTTTCTCATGCTGTATCTGTGTCCGTGGGTGTTTGGCCAACCTGGTGGAAAATGAAGGTCATTTAATAAGAAAACATCTGGACAAGTGTTGCTCAAACATTTCCACCTATCAGCTGGATACTTTGGGGGACACTTTATACATGATGTCCATACCACAGGTGGTTGTTAAGAATTATTTCAAGGAGTGGTTTAACACATTATTACCATGGTCTCCATCTCCTAAACGGTTCTAAATACATTTCGCCACTTTCTCATGAACATTTATTCTTTTTCACTGTCTCAAACTTTAATGCGTGTGTGTGAATCATCGGGGTAGTGTACTAAAACAAAGGCTCTGATTTAGTACATTTGAACCGGAGCCTGAAGGTTTTCTGTTTTCAACAAGTGACGCAGATGATGCCGGTCTGTGGACCAGGCTTTGAGTAGAAAAGTTCATGCAAACTGCTAGCAGGGGTGGCGAATACGCGGCTAGAGCCGCATGCGGCTCCCAGCCAAAATGAATTTCGGCTCTTTGCCTCTTATCATTATTTTGTATACTGTGGCTCTTTGCCAAGTTTGGATTTTGTTATGCTGCTTCTGAGGAGGGACCTCTGAGGAGCGATC
>CAUYPK010133228.1:0-15079 GCA_963574355.1 Loris lydekkerianus
GGCTGGCAACCTGTAGAAGATTGAAACTGGACCCACACTGTCCACCATTAACTAAGATAGACTCTCACTGGATAAAAGATTTAAACCTCAGACATGAAACTATAAAAATACTTGAAGAAAGTGCAGGGAAAACTCTTTAAGGAATTGGCCTGGGTGAATATTTTATGAGGAGGACTCCCCAGGCAATTGAAGCAGTATCAAAAATACACTACTGGAACCTGATTAAACTAAAAAGCTTCTGCATAGCCAAGAACACAGTGGGTAAAGCAAGCAGACAGCCCTCAGAATGGGAGAAAATATTTATAGGTTATGCCTCCGATAAAGGTCTAATAACCAGAATCCACAGAGAACTCAAACGTATTTGCAAGTAAAGAACACGTGATCCCATCTCAGTGTGGGCAAGGGACTTGAAGAGAAACTTCTCTAAAGAAGATAGAAGCAAAATCTGCAAACAGATGAAAAAAAGCTCATCATCCTTAATCATTAGAGAAATGCAAATCAAAACTACTTTGAGATATCACCTAACCCCAGTAAGAGTAGCCCACATAACATAATCCCAAAACCAGAGATGTTGGTGTGGATGTGGAGGAAAGGGCACACTTGTATACTGCTGGTGGGAATGCCCACTAGTACGTTCCTTCTGGAAGGATATTTGGAGAATACTTAGAGATTTAAAAATAGACCTGCCATTTGATCCTATACTTCCTCTACTAGGTTTATACCCAGAAGACCAAAATTCACAATACAACAAAGACATCTGTACCAGAATGTTTATTGTAGCCCAATTCATAATTGGTAAGTCATGGAAGTAGCCCAAGTGCCCACGAATAGTCTAGAAAATTGTGGTACATGTATACCATGGAATATTATGCAGCCTTAAAGAAAGATGGAGACTTTACCTCTTTCATGTTTACACGGATGGAGCTGGAACATATTCTTCTTAGCAAAGTATCTCAGGACTGGAAGAAAAAGTATCCAGTGTACTCAGCCCTACTATGAAGCTAAATTATAGCTTTCATATGAAGACTATAACCCAACTATAGCACAAGACTATGAGGAAAGGGCCAAGGAAGGGGAAGGGAGGGGGAAGGTTTTGGTGGAGGGAGGGTAATGGGTGGGGCCACATCTATGGTGCATCTTAGAATGGGTATAGGCGAAACTTACTAAATGCAGAATACAAATGTCTACATACAATAACTAAGAAAATGCCATGAAGACTACGTTGAACAGTTTGATGAGACTATTTCAGATTGTATATGAAACCAGCATATTGTACCCCTCGATTGCACTAATGGTACACAGCTATGATTTAACAATTAAAAAAAAAGTAATGGAAAAAAAATGAAAATAAATAAAAGTATACTGTGAGAATATTTCCATGTCAGCAAATACTACACCGTCAGGCTTAATCATTGTACAACACCCCAATGTGGCTGTATAATACATTGTTTGTTGTTCCAAATCAAAACTGATTTCCAATTTCTTTTTTTTACCCGCTTATATACAAACGAGGATGATTTCCAATTTTCATATTTCTAGATCAACCCTTCAATGCTACTTTCAACTCAGACTGTGGTTGGTATTAGCTCTGCTACCTGCATGATCTTGGAGGAATTCCCTTCTGTAAAACAAGTTATGTGACATATATTTCATACTGTATTTGTTGCTGTTAAATGAGAGGAAGCCTGGTGTGGCTTCTGGTTCCATGCAGGTGCTAAGTCCCCAGCTCCATGTGATGGTGATGACAGTGAGTTGCTGCTTTATCTCCTAGAAGTCCCAACTAGTATGAAAGAGGAAGAAAAGATAGGAGCCCCAGGTCCACCTCAAACATTCTCCAAAGGAATGAGCTCATTTAAGCCTACTGCTGAGGAGATGTTACGAAATAAAGCCAGTTCCAGGCTGAGTGCAGCTGGGGGTCACCAGCTTTCCTTGGCCACCATCCCTCCTCCCTTGTGAAATTTTCATCAGTGAGGAGCACCTGGGGACTGGCGGAATTTCAGAAGTGGGCAGCTTGGGGTGCTGAGTCAGACCCCCCAGCTCAGGACTGAGGAAGGGTCCTTATGAGAGCTAGTGCTCGCGTCTCAATCCTCAACGTCTGGAATTCACACAGAATAGCCCTTGGCTGCTTCCAAAGAACACAAACCTAATTCCAGGACAGACTCACCAGGGAGGCAAGTATCAGGAAACAGGCCACATTTAAGAGAAAGGTCCTTTTCCTTTCCTACTTTTATCACTTTCACTTCCTGTTCCTGGCTGGAGTGGAAAGTAAGAGGGAGACAAAGACAGAAGCACAAAGGGTGCGGATTGGAGCCTCCTCCGAGGGCCAGGCAGAGGCCAGGCCTCCAGTCTTCACTGAGAATGCCATGTCATCTCCATTTAGAGACAGAGATTAGCCACTAATATTAATAGCCAGTATGATGGAGTGCCAATCATAGGCCAGGACGCTGCAAAGCACATTACATTCTTGTCATGAGAACATAGACAATCACCATTCCTATTTTGCCCATGATTTAACGGAGGCAGAGAGGGAGGATCTCAAATTTGGTCTGTGGTCCCTTGACTGTTGAATCATACTCTCTCTCAAGCCAGGCTTTGAAAGCAGAGGACTGATTATTTCCCTCTCCCATCCGGGTCATAGGCACACCCTGGGCTGTCTGCCTCCAGACGGACCCACTGGCTTCTGATGAAGAGGGAACTTTCTAAGGTTGGGGCTCTAGGGATCGATGACCTCTTCTATGAGGACTTGGAAGAAAAAGTGGAATGTGTGACAGCCCTAAAAATTCATTTATTCATCCATTTGTTCATTTGTTCACTACAGACTCATTGTGCATCGACTGAGTCAAACACTGGGCAGGAGCTAGCAATGTGGAGATGAACCAGGCACAGCGATTTGATGAATGGTCTTCCAGGATGCAAATCTCCGGCCAGCAGGAACGCTGAAAGCACCGCCCCATTGCCGCCTGTCAGCCACTGTTGCTGTCCACATCACTGTTCGGAGGGGAACTCCCAAGGAGCTCTCACGGTGTGGATTGAGAAAGATTTCTCACACAAAGATGAGGATAGAAAGTAGTAAAAAGTTTATTTTACTTTCTCAAGAAAGAAAGAGAGAGAGAGAGAAAAGAAGGGAAATGGCACAGCACTAAGAAGGTAGGGCTAGTACTGGCAGCTGAGGAAAACCTACTCAGCCTTTTAAAGGGTAAAATGGCTTCTTGGGCGGTGCCTGTGGCTCAAGGAGTAGGGTGCTGGTTCCATATACCAGAGGTGGCGGGTTCAAGCCCAGCCCCGGCCAAAAGCTGAAAAAAAAAAAAAAAAAAGATTTCTTGTCCCTTTTGCTGCAGACTGATAAGGGGAGGCAGCTGGCTGCGGTGTTTGCACTTTTCCTTTTTTTTTTTCTTTTTTCTTTTCAGTGAGGCTGGCTTATCAAAGTCCTTGGTATCTGGTTTTGCCAAGAGCCTGGGCAGGGAGCTGACACTCCTACTGTTTCCTAGGGGGCCTCAAGACTTGAAAATGGAACTCTCAAATAAAACAATTTTAATCTTAAAGAAAACAGATTGAGTCCCAGGTGTCTAATTAAACAAAACAAACGACAGTTGTGCTGTGAGTCTATTCCTCTTACTTTCTGTTTGATAGCTTCTCTCTCTGTTAGCTCATTCATTAGCAAAGCCACCTTTCAGTTATTTAAGCATGAAATTAAAAAATTTCTTTCAAATTTCGTGTATTATTTTTTCAAACAACTACTAAGTCATTACAACAAAAATACTTAAGTTGTTTGGACTTAAGTATAAAATGAAACTATGAGGTGTTTTTGGCCTGGGGGATCGGTGAAAATTTTTCTGAGGTGCCACAGGCACCAAGAGTCAAGAAAGTTTGGAAACTCTGCTATAGAATAAATTTCTTTCATTGTATTCACTGCATCAAAAAAATAGGCAGGTTTGGTTTTTTTAAATACATAAATCCAAATTGCCTTCTAAAAGGTTTAGATTTAAATCTAACCATCAGACTGAGAAAGACAGTTTAAAAGCAACATTGATCTGTACCCTCAATCTGGTTTATTGTACCCTCAATGAATCCCCAACAATAAAAAAAAAATAATAAATTTAAAAAAGAAAAAAAAAAAGCAACATTGACATAGAAACGTCAAATGTCTGATTTCTTCCCTCTAGAAGATTCTTGTCACAAAGAAGCCAATGACATTCTTAGAATTATCATTTATTTCCATACATGTAAATTGTACATTGTTATTTTTTAAAATCTTTGGGATTTTAGGGGTTTGTCAAAAAAAGCATTAGGAGGAAAGGCATGCTTGCACCACGTATTTGTTGCTCTCTTCTGTAGAACTTTCCTCATTATCTGAATTTCTTACAATGACCATATTCAGCCTTTTTAATCAAAATGAAATAAAAACCCATCGTGGGAATAAAAAAGAAGCCCTGAATATTTTGGATTAAAATTGCACTCAACTTCCATTAATAAGAGCTAAGGACATGGTACCAAAATATCCACCTCCTGTCATCCTGCTTTTGAGAAATGAAACCCCTGGTCGTAAAAATAGCCTTTGCTTGCAGTTAGAAGGGAGAGGATTTTTTTTTTTTTTTTTTTTTTTTTAAGGAAAAGCCGAAGGAGAACTGCCTATAAGCAAGTCTAAATTCAGATAAATGTCGAAGGGGTTGAAAGGCAGAGACCAACCAGCCCCGGCCCTCCAAGTTTCCAACCCTGTTGGGTGAGGTGAGGCTTCGGACTTCATGGGAGGCACTGATTTTAGATGTGGCTATGATTAATTTTAGAAGGCCCTGACATTCTAACTGAGTCATCCTGAGGTGGCCTGATTGGAACTAATTGGACGAACCCATTTCAAGTTGGCTGTCTCCTCAAGTGTCCCAACTCTCTGGGGTTCTGCCAGCTCTTGGAATTGAGAGGTCTTGTTCCCGTTAGCAAGTGCCATTTCACCCACAAGAAGGGCAGGTGTCACCAGCCAAAAATGGCCGAGGGTTCGGGCAGTTCTATGTCTGGGGACAACTCAAAGACAATTAGTAGGGTCACACCTCGAAGGCCAACTCCAGGTTTCTCATTACCCCAGTAACTATAAAACACCCACTGTGTACAAATACCATGGGACAATTCCCAAACTCAATTCTCCACATTCCCTAAGGAGTTTATTAAAAATACAATTGCCTGAGACCAGCCCAGACACAGCGATTCAGTACAACTGGCAAGGGACCCCTAGGTGTTCTTCTGGAGTGCAAGTCTGGAAGCCACCATTGGTAGGGACCCAGAGCTGAGTGACACGCATCCC
This sequence comes from Loris lydekkerianus, assembly GCA_963574355.1. Taxonomy (NCBI): domain Eukaryota; kingdom Metazoa; phylum Chordata; class Mammalia; order Primates; family Lorisidae; genus Loris; species Loris lydekkerianus. Next base: position 5,294 of record CAUYPK010133228.1, read on the forward strand.
CTGCCCTCAAGGTGCTTTCAGTGTGCTAGGAACCACTGTCTGGTCACAGGGAATAAACTCTGCTGACTGACCGTCTGGGCCGAGTGTTCCCCCTGGGTCTGGGCCGAGTGTTCTCCCTGGGTCGGGTATTGTTGGAACACCTGCTGGGAGTAGGGTAGTTCTAGAAGGAACACGAGGCTATTTTTGTGACAAAGGTGCTGGGCAGGCACAAATAGTAAATATCACCTCAGTTTGCTATAGCTGGAGTTTAACATCCTGAGAGTCTCAGCTGTCAAGAATGGGGTAAGTTGGGGGCTGCGCCTGTGGCTCAGTGGGTAGGGTGCCGGCCCCCTATACTAAAGGTGGAGGGTTCAAACCCAGCCCTGGCCAAACTGCAACAAAAGAGAATCGCCTAAGCCCAAGAGCTGGAGGTTGCTGTTAGCTGTGACACCACAGTACTCTACCAAGGGCGATAAAGTGAGACTCTGTCTCAAAAAAAAAAAAAAAAAAAAAAAGGATCTGGTAAGCGTAATGGACATCGCTGCTTCTCTACCCAGCAATCTCTCAGCCCTCCAAAAAGGCACTTCCTTGTTCAGAGGATTGGCCTCTCCCCCTTAGCCAGAAGTCTGACCCACCTCTCAGTAACTGGTTCAAAAGAGAGCCCTTGGGGTGGCGCCTGTGGCTCAAAGGAGTAGGGCACTGGCCCCATATGCCAGAGGTGGCAGGTTCAAACCCAGCCCTGGCCAAAAACCAAAAAAAAAAAAAAAGGGGGGGAGAGAGAGAGAGCCCTTGACCCGGATTGGCTCAATCAGAACCCTTCCCAGGGATTTTCTGAATTGGGAGCCAGGAGGAAGCCCATTAGGTGTTAAGTACAGGAGGCGGTAACCCTGGAAGTTTGTACAGCCAGTTTCTATCTGTCTCCACCGCATGGAGAAACCTCGAGTGCCATGGAAGAGGACAAAGGCCAGAGAGGAGAGGAGGCACTGTTAGCCCTGAGCCCCTAGTTCTATAACCCTGGTCCTAAAGTTTGGTCTGGGTTTCTGTAGCTTGCAACCCAAGTTATAACTAACATGCATGTATGCATCAATTTATTCACCAAAAGAATAAACAGACTGAAAAGGGAATGCTGGGGCCAGAGGCCCTCCTCTCAGCCCAACAGACCTACATCTCAAAGAACTCTGATCTGGTCATCAGCCAAATTCAGGGTTAGCCACTCAAGAAATTCAACTGGGCCAGGCCCAGTGGCTCAGGCCTATAATCCCAGCACTTTGGGAGGCCACTTGAGGCCAGGAGTTTAAGACCAGCATGGGCAATATAGTAAGACCCTATCTCTAAAAAAAAATGGGAGGGTGCTGGTGTAATGGCTCACATCAGTAATCCTAGCACCCTGGGAGGCTAAGGTGGGAGGATCACTTGAGGTCAGGAGTTTGAGACCAACCTGAGCAAAGCAAGACCCCATCTCTACTAAAAAATAGAAAAATTAGGGCAGCGCCTATGGCTCAAAGGAGTCGGACGCTGGCCCCATAGGCTGGAGGTGGCGGGTTCAAACCCAGCCACGGCCAAAAACTGCGAAAAAGAAAAAAAAAGAAAAAAGAAAAGAAAAATTAGCTGGGAATTGTGGCAGGCACTTATAGTTCCAGCTACTCAGGAGGCTGAGGCACGAGGATCGCCTGAATCTGGAGTCTGAGATTTCTGTGAGCTAGGCTGTGAGACTCTGTTTCTAAATAAATAAATAAGCAAGCTAGATGTGGTGGCTCATATCTGTAGTCCCAGCTACTTGAAAGGCTGAGGCAGGAGGATCACTTACATTAGTTCAAGGCTGCCGTGAACTATGATTGTGCCACTGCACTCCAGACTAAGAGAGAGAATGAGGCCCCTATCTCAAAAAACAAGAAGGAGGGAAGGAGAAAGAAAGGAAGGAAGGAAGAAGAAAGGAGGTCAGGCACGGTGGCTCATGCCTATAATCTACTGCTGTGGAAAGCCAAGACAGGTGGAGTATCTGAGCTTGGGAGTTCGAGACCAGCCTGAGAAAGAGCAAGACCCTGTCTCTAAAAATTGTGGTGGGCGCCTATAGTCCTAGCTACTTGAGACTAAGGGAAGAGGATCTCTTGAGCCCAAGATTTTGAGGTAGCTGTGAGCTGTGATCAAGGCAAAAAAGTGAGATGTCTTGGAGGAAAAAAAAAAAAAAAAGGCCCGGGGCCAACTAAACAATAACAACTGCAACAAAAAATAGCCAGGCGTTGAGGTGGGAGCATGTAGTCCCAGCTATTTGGGAGGCTAAGGCAAGAGAATGCTTAAGCCCAAGAGTTTGAGGTTGCTGTGAGCTGTGACACCACAGCACTCTACCCAGGGTGACAGTTTAAGACTCTGTCTCAAAAAATAGTAATAATAATAATAATTTTAAAAAAAAAAAACAAAAAACGAAGGAAGAAAGGTGAAAGGAAAGGAAAGGTAAGGAAAGGATGATGAGGAAGGAGAAGAAGGAAAGGAAAAAGAGAAAATTTAATCAAAGGGGTCTGGTTAAATCAAATAGGCTGAATTTTGTAGGGAAAGAACACAAGACACTCCCGGAGCAGTGCTGCACGCTAAGGCTCTCCCTTCCAGGAGAGGCTGTGCACACTTGTGACTCCACAGGAAGATCAGCCGATGCTCACACACTGTACTCCAGCTATTCTTAGCCAAAAGCCAGGGCTCAGGAAGCGCTCAGATCCCTGCGGCTGCGTGTCCCAGGGGAAAGATGAGCTGCCCCTCAATGGTGCTGCCGGCTTCTTCCTGAGCTTAGTTAAGTGAGGCTGGCTTACATTGCAGCTGCATGAAAGCCGAGGGGCTTCAGGAAGCCTCTTTTGAGAGTGCCCAAGTTGGAAGTGTGTCCAGCTAACATGCCATTTTAATCCCAAGGGGCAGGGCTAAAGCATCCTGACGGCTTGGAAGGACCCCCTTCCCCACAGGCAGCAGGGTTACCCTCATCATGCTGACTTTGCCTGGGCTTCTGGACTCACCTCTGTCCCAGCACGGATTCTGCAAAGACTCTCAGATGGGTCTAGCAGAATGTACATCAACAGAGCCGTTTGCAAGGCCAGGGGTGCCCAGAGTTTCGAGTTTTCTCCTAAAACAATTCATATATATTGTTTAATAACTATATTAACATAAAATTCCCATACCATACAATTCAACCATTTAAAGTGTACAGTTCAGTGGTCATGCCATTAGGAAACCATCACCACTTTCAATTTTAGAACATTTCCCTCACTCTAAAAAGAAACCCTGTTTCCCTTAAGCCTCTCAGTTGGCCCATCCCCTACAACCCGAGATCCATTTTTTTTTTTTTTTTTTGACTCTGTAGATTTGACTGTTGTGGAAATTTCATGTAAATGGAATCATATAACATGTGGTCTTTTGTGGCTGGCTTCTCTTATTTAGCATAATGGTTTCAAGGTTTATGCATATTGTTTTATGAACCAGTACATTTTTATGACGGAATAATAGTCCATTGCATGATATACCAAGGTTTGTTTATCCATTCATCAGCTGATGGACACTTGAGTTGTTTTCACCTTTCTATTATTGTAAATAATACTGTTATGAATATTCATGGAATGTTTTTGTTTGGGCATATATTTTCATTTCCTTTAGGAGCATGCCTAAGAATTAAATTGCTGGGTAAAATGACTTTATCAACTTGCTAAGAATTTCCAGACTGTTCCAGAGTGTCTGCACCATTTTACATTTCCACCAACAGTGTAAGAGGATGTCAATTTCTCCACATCATCGTGAATGCTTGTCATTAACTCTCTTTTTTAGTTCAGCCATCCTTGTGGGTGAAGTGGTATTTCATTAAGGTTTTGATTTGCCATTTTTATGATAACTAAGACGTTCAGTCTTTTTTTCATGTGCTTTTTGGCCATTTGTATATTTTCTTTGGAAAAATATCTATTCCTATATTTTTCACATTTTTAATTGGGCCTTTTGCCTTTTCCCATTGTTGTAAGAGCTCTTTATTCTAGATACAACTCCTTTATTAAATTTGATGGCGGCATCTGTGGCTCAGTGAGTAGGGCACCGGCCCCGGCCAAAAAAATAGCCGAGCATTGTGGTGGGCTCCTGTGGTCCCAGCTACTCAGGAGGCTGAGGCAAAAGAATCACCTAAGCCTTAGAGCTGAAGGTTGCTGTGAGCTGTGATGCCACAGTACTCTACCAATCAGTTGTGTGTCACCAAGGGCGACAAAGTGAGACTCTGCATCTAAAAAAAAAAAAATTTTTTTTTTGAAAATATTTTCTCTCATTCTGTGGTTTGGCTTTTCACTATCTTGATGGTGCCCCTTTGAATTACAGTGTTTAATTTTGATAAAGTTTAATTTATCTACTTTCTCTTAGTACCTTGAGCTTTTGATATAATATCTAAGAAATCAACACCAAACCCAAGGTCATGAAGATTCACTCCTATGTTTTATCCTAAAATGTGTATAGCTTTAGCTCCTACATTACATTTTTAACCTATTTTAAGTTAATTTGTGTATATGATGTGAAATAGGAGTACCATTTCTTTCTTTTGCACAGAGCTATTCCAGTATCATTTGTTGAAAGGACTGTCTTCCCTGTTGAATTGTTTCAGCATATTTGTTGATAATCTGTTTACTGTAAATGTGAGGGTTTATTTCCAGGTTTTCAGTTATTCTATTGGTCTATATGTCTGTCCTTATGCTAGTACCATACTGTCTTGATTACCATATATACTCGAGTATAAGCCGAGTTTTTTCCGGCACAAAATTTGTGCCGAAAAACCAGAACTCAGCACAAATTTTGTGCCGGAAAAACTAGGCTTATACTCGAGTATATACGGTACTTAGCTTTGTAGTAAGTTTTGAAAACAAGAAGTGTGAGTCATCTAGATTTGTTCTTTTAAAGATGGTTTTGGCTACTTTGGGTCCTTGGGCTATATGGTCCTATATGGTCCTTGGGCTTCCATATAAATTTTAGGATCAGCTTGTTAATGTCTATGAAGAAACCTGCTCAGATCCTGATAATGGATAATGTTGAATCTGTTAGTCTATTTGGATATATCTCCATCTTAACAATATTATGTCTTCTGATCCATGAACATTGGATGTCATTCAATTTATTTAAGTTTTCTTTAATTCCTCTTAATACTGTTTTGTTATTACATTACTTTTGTTAAGTTTATTCCAACCATCTTATTCTTCTTTATGCTATTATAAATGGAATTATTTCTCAATTCCATTTTTATATTGTTCATTGCTTATGTATAGACACACAACTGATTTTTGTATATTGATGTTATGTATCATGTGACCTTGCTTAATTCATTTATTAGCTCTAATAATTTTTTTGTGGCTTCACTAGGGTTTTTTAGTCTACAAAGTCACATCATCTGTGAACTGACATCATTTTACTTCTTCCTTTCCAATCTGAATTCCAGTCCAATGTTTTTTCTTGTCTAATTGCACTGACTAGAACCTCTAGTACAATGTTAAGTAGAAATAATGAGAGCAAAGTCGCTGGAGAGACTCCCCCCAGAGAACCTGCAAGAGACCACTCTAATAGGAATCATCACCCCTGCCCCTTAGCAAGAAGCAGCCAGATGAGTTGAGGCCCTTAACCAATGATTTGGGCTGCTAGAATAGAAGTATGGATAGAATAGAAGAATAGACAGCAAGGGACTTCTAAGACTTGTCTAACAGACAAAGTGGGTGCTTTGCCTCGGGGTTGTCTGGAGCAATTGCCCCATCTGGGAACAAAGATAAGGGTGGGCCTGGTCTTAGTGCTGCCCGACCTTAATCCTATCCTGAGAAAATAACTGCCACATCTAGGGGAAGGAGGAACACGCTGGGGCCAGGCAACCCAGGCACAATAGAATTTGGAAAGTGACTTAGAGCTAATGATCATGCTGTTAACTGTCTTTCAGAGTAGTTCCATGAAGACATCTGAACCAAGAGGAGGGCTCCACCCAGACAGTATAAAACAGAACCCCAGGAACCCCGGACCATTAATCACCAGGGTCTTTTCACTTGGTTGTAACAAAGGAGGCCTGTTCGCTGTCTATGTTGAAAGTATCTTGCTCTGTAAATGTATGTCTTCCTCTCGCTCTGTAAACTTATCTTTCTCTTAATAAACCTTGTTTCGTGTTTAAAAAGAAAAAGAAATAGTAAGAGCAGACATCCTTGTCTTGTTAGGGGAAATTCGTCCAGTCTTTTATCAGCCAGGTCCAGTGGCTCACGCCTGTAATCCTAGCACTCTGGGAAGCTGAGAGGAGGAAGGCAAGAGGATGAACTTGAGCTCAGGAGTTCAAGGCCAGCCTGAGCAAGAACCATAGCTCATCTCTACTAAAAATAGAAAAATTAGCCAGGCATTGTGGCAGGTGGTTGTAGTCTCAGCTACTCTGGAGGCTGAGGCAAGAGGATTACCTGAATCCAGGAGTTTGAAGTTGCTATGAGTTAGGCTGACTCCATGGCACTCTAGCCTGTGACAGAGTGAGGCTCTGTCTCAAACAATAATTAACTAATTAAATATGATGCTAGCTGTGGGTTTTGTTTTGCTTTTATTGATGTTCTTTATTAGGTTGAGGAATTTCCATTTCCTTCTTTGTTGAATGTGTTTTTTAAAATCATGGAACACGTTAGATCTTATTAAATGGATTTTCTGCTATTTTCTGTTTTCTGCTCTATTAAACTGGCCATGTGGTTTTTGTTTTTAATCAATTCACATGGTGTATTACACTTACTGTTTTGTGAATGTTAAACTAATCTTGCATTCTAGGGATAGATATCACTTGCTTTCATTATGTTGTTAGGTTTGGGCTGCTAGTATTTTGTAGGGGATTTGGGTATTCATATTCAGAATAGATATTACCTTTAGTTTTCTTTTGATGTGTTTGTCTAGTTTTAGTATTAGAGGAATGTTAGCCTCATGAACAATTTTGGAAGTGTTTCTTCTCTATTTTCTTTTGTTTTGTTTGTTTGTGTTTTGGAAGTACTTGTGAAGAATTGATATTAATTCTTATTTATATGTTTCTTAGAATTTACCAGTAAAACCATCTGGCTTTTCTTTGCAGGTAGTTTTTGATTAAGTAATTCAATCTCTTCACTTGTTATAAATCTATTCAGATTTTCTATTTCCTTCCTTCCTTCCTTCCTTCCTTCCTTCCTTCCTTCCTTCCTTCCTTCCTTTCTTTCTTTCTTTCTTTCTTTCTTTCTTTCTTTTTGAGACAGAGCCTCAAGCTGTTGCCCTGAGTAGAGTGCTGTGGCGTCACAGCTCACAGCAACCTCCAACTCCTGGGCTCAAGCGATTCTTCTGCTTCCGCCTCCCAAGTAGCTGGGACAACAGGAGACTGCCACAATGCCCAACTATTGGTTAAAGCTGTCATTGTTGTTTGGCGGGCCCAGGCTGGATTTGAACCTGCCAGCTCAGGGGTATGTGGCTGATGCCTTAGCTGCTTGAGCCACAGGCACCAAGCCCAGATTTTCTATTTCTTTTTGAGTCAGTCTTGGTAGTTTATGTCTTTCTAGAAATTTGTTTATTTCATCTACATTAGCTAATTTAAGGGCATACAATTTTTCATAGTATTCCTTTATAGTCCTTTTTATTTCTACAAAGTCGGTAGTAATGTCCCCTCTTTCATTTATAATTCTAGTTATTTGAGTTTTCTCTTGGTCAAAACCAGGTAAAGGTTTGCCAGTTCGCTGATCTTCTCAAAGAACTAACTTCTGTTAATTTTATCTAATGTTTTTCTTTTTTTTTTTTTTTTGAGACAGTCTCACTTTGTCGCCCCTGTAGAGTGCTGTGGTGTCACAGCTCACAGCAACATCCAACTCCTGGGCTTAAGCAATTCTCTTGCCTCAGCTCCCAAGTAGTTAGGACCACAGGCGCCTGTCACATGCTCTGGCTCAAGCTCATCTCAAACCTGTGAGCTCAGGCAATCCGCCTGCCTTGGCCTCCCAACTGCCAGGATTAAGGCATGAGCCCCTGCTCCTGGCCCTGTTTTTCTCTTCTCTAATTTACTTTTACTTTAATCTCCATTATTTCATTCCTTCCTTTTGCTTTTGGTTTGGTTTGCTCTTCTTTTTCTAGTATCTTCAAGTGAAAGGTTAAGTTATTGATTGAGATCATTTTTCTTGTTTTGATGTAGGTATTTTTAGCTAAAAATTCTCCTGAAAAAAAAAAAAAAAATTGGGGGTGGGGCGAGTTTTTGGCCAGGGCCAGGTTTGAACCTGCCACCTCCAGTATATGGGGCCAGCACCCTACTCCTTTGAGCCACAGGCAGTGCCCAAAAAATTTCTTCTGAAATTTTTATCTATGTCCCCTAAGTTTTGATATGTTGTATCTTCAGTTCATTAATCTAAAACTATTTTCTAATTCCTCTTATGATTTCTTCTTTGGGCAATTGATGATTAAGGTATGCGTAATTTCCATATATTTATGCATTTTTCAAATTTCTTTCTATTATAGATTTATAATTTTATTTCATTTTGATGAAAAAGATATACTTTGTATTATTTTAATTTTTTTTTTTTTTTTTTTGAGACAAGAGTCTCACTATGTCACCCTTGCTAGAGTGCTGTGGCATCACAGCTCACAGCAACCTCAAACTCTTGGGCTTAAGCGATTCTCTTGCCTCAACCTCCTAAGTAGCTGGGACTAAGGCACCTGCCACAACACCCAGTTATTTTTTTGTTGCATTTGTCATTGTGGTTTAGTTGGCCCAGGCTGGGTTCAAACCTGCCAGCCTTGATGTATGTGGCTGGCACCATAACCAGTGTGCTACAGGCGCTGAGGCTATTTTAAAATATTTTGACATAGATTTCTAATTATTGCTTTATGAAGTTGCCTTTTTGATCAAAAGCAGAGAAGAGTTACTAAAAATATACATTTATACTGTTTTTTGTATTTACCTATGAAGTTACTTTTATCTGTGCTCTTTATTTCTTCACATGGATGCAAGTTACTGGCTAGTGTTTCTTTTATTTTAGCCTAAGGGTCTCCTGTTAATATCTCCTGTAGGACTGATCTCCGAGTGATGAATTTATGATTCTCTTGGGAATATCTTCAGTTCCTCTTATTTTGGGGTTAGAAGTTTGCTGTCTAAAGAATTCTGACTTAATAAGTTTTTGTTTTTGTTGCACCATTTTGAATATATCATCCCAGTACTTCCTGATCTCCCTGGGTTCTGATGAGAAATCAGCTTTTAATCTTATTGAGGATCCCTTGAACGTAATGAGACATTTCTCTCTCACTGCTTTCAAGATTCTTCCTTATCTTTGCCTTTTGACAATTTGATTAATATATATTTAGCTGTGATTCACTTTCAATTTATCCTAAAGTCAGTTGAGCACTTGGCTGTCTAAACTAATATTATTCATCAAATTTTTGAAGTTATCATTCAGTACCTTTTTCTTTTTATTGTTAAATCATAGCTGTGTACATTAGTGCAATCAAGGAGTACAATGTGCTGGTTTCATATATAATCTGAAATATTCTCATCAAACTATTCAACGCAGCCTTCATGGCATTTTCTTAGTTATTGTATGTAGACATTTGTACGCTGCCTTTAGTAAGTTTCACCTGTACCCATTCTAAAATGCACCGTAGGTGTGGCCCCACCCGTTACCCTCCCTCCACCCTAACCTCCCCCCTCCCTTCCCCTTCCCTGGTCCTTTCCCCATAGTCTTGTGGTATAGTTGGGTTATAGCCTTCATGTGAAAGCTATAATTTAGCTTCATAGTAGGGCTGAGTACATCGGATACTTTTTCTTCCATTCCTGAGATACTTTGCTAAGAAGAATATGTTCCAGCT
>CAUYPK010133229.1:0-10332 GCA_963574355.1 Loris lydekkerianus
CACCCTACCATACAGATAGCTCCAACTACACATACTGACACGACTAAATACCCCGAGCGCCAAAGACTCACACGGAGCAACCCACACACGCGGACAAACACACACACACACACACACACAGACACACACCCACACACACGGCCAACAACACACACGGCTACACACACACACACACACACACATACACACACACACACGGCCAACCACACACACGGCTAAACACACACACACACACACACACACACGGCCAACCACACACACGGCCAACCACACACACGGCCAACCACACACACGGCTAAACACACACACACACACACACATACACACACACGGCCACCCACACACACGGCCAACCACACACACGGCTAAACACACACACACACGGCCAACCACACACACAACCAACCACACACACGGCCAAACACACACACAACCAACCACACACATGGCCAAACACACACACAACCAACCACACACACGGCCAAACACACACACGGCCAACCACACACACACACATGACCAACCACACACACAACCAACCACACACACAACCAACCAACCACACACACCACCAACCACACACATGGCCAACCACACACACAACCAAACACACACATGGCCAACAACACACACGGCCAACCACACACACGGCCAACCACACACATGGCCAACCATGCACAGCCAACCACACACGCCACCAACCACACACACGACCAACCACGTTCACCGCTCAGTGCTCCTATGAACTTCCTGTCTGCTGACATGCAGGACGTTGGAGCAGTTTGATGATCTTTCCTATAAATACGTCTAGCACCAGCATGAGTAAGCAATAGCACACACACATATGATTAGAAAATTTACATAGTGTTTGTAATAAAATCAATTACCCCTAAAATGCCCAGGGACCATAGTTTGATTAGATCACCAAGATACATCATGCCCCTCATTTTCCTCCCATCAGATTTGGATACAATAATGGTGATGTAGACAGAACTGCAGTAAAATAAAGTTAAAATCCCTTTTAGAAAATGAAAAAAAGGGAGGAAATAAAAGGCACTCTCACTCATTCAACAGTAGGGTTTATTCCGTTTTGTTTAGTGAAATACACTGTATTCATTTTTTTTTTTATCTCAATACCATGTCAAAAGAACTCTGAATTCAGCAACTAAAAAAATAAGTTAAAATTTCTCCATTTCCACAGTTATTTCAGTATTGCTCCAGAGTTATGCTATGAAAAATCAATTGTGTACTGTGAACAAAAGAACAAGTTCTTGCCTTGGGTTTTAGCTCAGTGTATTGCCTTATAAAAAGTTTTATCTATTTATTTTTTTAATTTTGGAAATAACATGCTAGTTGTCAGCTGCCTTACGGGTGTGATCTGCCTCTTCTTCTCCCCTTTGCCTTACTCTTGTGGTGGCTTGATGGTGTCTACCTGTTCCATCTCCCACCCTTCTCACAGATTGAGGCTTTGATCCCTTCCTCTAAATGAGAGGGGTACTATGACAGACTCCCAGGTGGAGGAATAGTAAATCATGTGTCCACTCACACATGAACCGTTTTGACATAGCATGTGCAGAAAGTCCAGCCCTGGTTTCTGAGTCCCATGGGATCACCAGTCTTGGTACTCATAGGCTGATTCACCACATTCTCTGGTTGGAATCCTCACCTGACACAGCTATCTTCCTGCCATGGCAAGTTAGAGTGCACCATCTTGAATCACTGATTTCTAGCCTGTCTCTGATGATGAGGTCCTAACATCCTCTTTTCCTCAGGTTTGAAGACTCTGTGGCAGCCCTTGTTCTATGCAGAGGTTGAGGGGCAACAGCGATTAACTATTAATGTAAGGCCCCAAAAAGTATCCAGTGACATTGTTAAGTAGGAATTTGGGGAGCATTTTTATAATAACATTTAGGATACTTCAAATTATTGATGCATTTAAAGGACATTGAGCATTTAATTTTCATAATATATGGATACAGTCAAACCTCATAGCTCATAAAACCTGGGAATATGTCTTAACCATGCATAAAAAATGATTCAAATCTGTTGTTCTTCTTCTCTTCAGGGCTCTTAATGATTTGTCTCATAATTAGTACAGACAATTACCAATAAGCTTCATTTGATGTCTATTGTAAGATTGGGAGTAACTTATTTAAATTTGCTTTTAACTAGAGCAGCTACTAGTTTTCTTGTAATTATCTTTAATGCAACAAAAACCATGCATTATTAAATGTGATTCCATTGCTAAAGAGAAAGGCTATTAAATGGTCTAATAATAAGGGCTAACATTATGGTAAGAATCATCTGGTGCCATACTGGGGCATGTAGAATTAAAATGGCAGCACAAATTAAATTCTATCAATGTGAAATAATATATTATCCACAATGGCAAAGAACTTTATTAAAAACAATAACTTCTGAATTGTCAGATACAGGGCAAGGATTATTTACCTTTAAAGGCTTTTAGAACAACATTATGTTGTCCACTCATTGGTTTCTAAAATTGCCTATTTACGATTTTAACTGCTATGGCCAAGAAAATACTGAACTGAGAGGAATATATAGTCAATTCAAATAAGGTACAACCTTCCTTTCAAATACGTTCACCATTACAGATTCACTTCATGAAAATTGGAACAATAACCTGTGTCTGTGACTTATATTTCCAATATGCTTTAAACTGTCCATCACATGAGCTCAAGGGTCTAGTGGGAACACTTCAGCATGTTTCAATTTTGAATTCTTTGAGTTCCACAGGCATGGTTTCCTCTGTTCTAGTTCTTTAAAGCCCAAAATGTGTGGAAAGCTAATGGTGTGGAAGTAAATTAGAGCAATAAACACGTTGTACATCTATGATCCAGGTCCTCCTAAGACTTACCTATTGTGCAGACTTGGAAAGCACACTACTGGAGTCCTGACATCTCACCGGCATGTCTATCTTTGCCAAATGTGCTTTAAACTCAAGTGGCCAGACGCTGCAGGAGCGCACCAGTCTGTTCAGAACACACTGACATGGTTTGGATGTTTGGCGTCTCCAAAACCCAGGCTGAAATCTGACCCCTAGGGTCAGAGGCAGGGCAGATTGGGAGGAATGTGGGTCCCAGGGGCAGATCCCTCATGAATGGCGCTGTGGCTTCTCCCTGATAATAAGTAAGTTCTCCCTGTTTTAGTTCACGCAAGAGCTGGTTATCTAAAGAGCCTGGCCCCATTTCCTCCTTCTTTTGCTTCTACTCTCACCCCAGGACACACCTGCTCCCACTTCACCTTCTGCCTTGGTGGAAAGCTCCCTGCAACCCTCACCGGAAACAGATGCTGGTGCCATGTTTGTGCCATCTGTAGAACCATGAGCCAAGTCAACCCTTTTCTTTGCAAATTACCCAGCCTTGGGTATTTCCATCATAGCAATGCATAACAAACCAGCACACACATGTTCCTAGAAAGTTGTATAGAAGTGAGGTCTTTGAAAATCAAATTGTATTTTAATTGCACTAAAAGAAAATTGTTCTATTTAAAAAGACATTATTGTATCTTCAAAGCAAAGAATCCTTTTGAAAAGCAAAGAATTCTTTTGAAAAGTTGATAATCACTCAGAGTTATTTTCTGTTTTAGCAAGTTTGAATTTCAGTATAGTTAATGAAATAAGGGACACTTGTTATATATAATTAAATAATAATAACAATACTTTATATTTGTATATTGTAGTAAAAAAAAATAAAAACCACTAGCTTTGGAACCAGCTGCATCTGGGCTAAAATCAAGCCCAAGGGTCGTTTACTAGCACCTGCCCTCACTTACTTTTGTTTCTTCATATACAAAATGATAATAACATGGGCTGAAATGACAATTCCATATGAAAACACAGAAGCGCAGAGCATTATACCTGAGACACTGTTCTCAATCTTGCCATTTGTCCTGAGCCTCTAGATTAGTGGCTCTCAGCCTTCCTAATGCCGCGACCCTTTAATACAGTTCCTCATGTTGTGGTGACCCCCAACCATAAAATTATTTTCGTTGTTACTTCATGACTGTAATTTTGCTACTGTTATGAATTGTAATGTAAATATCTGATATGCAGGATGGTCTTAGGTGACCCCTGTGAAAGGGTTGTTTGACCCCCAAAAGGGCCGCAACCCACAGGTTGAGAACAGCTGCTCTCGACACACTATCCTCTTTGATAGTGAGGGAAATTAACTTGTGTCTTAATTGTGTGAAGGAGATCTGAAATTCATTGAGAGTAAATTATCTGCTCACAGTAACTTGGAATCAAATGATAATGTTTTTTGATTACCATGAAAATAGGAAGTGAGAGAAAGAGGGAGCAGCCTAGTGAAGCTGCTTCCTCCATCACAGTCATCACACTCGCCTTTCCCCTTAATTTTCACGTCTCAGCAACAGTGATTTTTCTGTCACTTGAAAATCCTCCTATTTGGAGTCAATTCCACATTCTTAATAGTGACAGGCTGGGGAAGCTTAATGGGATCTGGGGAAATTTCAACTCTATTTCCCAGGAAGATAATACCAGTAGTCACTACATGCAGTGTTTTCAAACATAGCACATGCAGCAGGGTTCCAGTCATAGGGGTGGGCAGGAGAAGGGAAGATGGACCCGAAATGTGGGGAAATGATATTTTCTTACACTTGAGAACAGAAGAGGATAAAAATGAAAGAAAAAAAATCAAATGAGTTCTCTATATTTTATACAAAGCAAAAAATAGCTACTTATATATCATTTATAAACACATGCCAGCTGCATATTAATACTAAATGGAAAGAAGCAATGTTTAAATTTATTTTTGTAAAACTAAACACAAAAATGCATGCTGTACACAGAATGCTCTGTAATGAAAAGCACAGTTTTAATCTCTGTCAACAGTTGTAAAACCAGCAACTTACATAGAATGACAATTTAATAAAAATACTCTTAATATTCTCTCATGCTGGGGAAAACTCCATACATTATAATAGCTTTTGTGGCTTTCTTCAACTAAAGAGATATCTACATTTGTTGTGAACCCCAGGTTTCAACATCTACTACTTTCTAGTATATAATTCATCGATACCTCAGGCAACAATTTAAAAGACTTAAGTTCACAGATATGGAAAATCACAGCTTATCAGTAATGGCTATTGTTATTACAGGTGGGCAGAGACAACTTCATAAAGGGATTCTTTATCACAGCTCAATTCACAACTGTCAAGATGTGGAATCAACCCAAGTTCCCATCACCCCAGGAGTGGATTATTAAACTGAGGTATATGTTTATCCTGGAGTACTATTCAGCCATAAAAAGATGGATAGACTTGGAGAACATTCTCACTAAAGCATCTCAGGAATGAAAAAGCAAGCACTCTAATACATGCCCACATGAAAGGAAAATCTGAACTAAACTTAAGTGGGGGACAGAGGGCAGGAAGGAGGGGACAGAGGGGAGGACGGAGGGGGATTGATAAGCTATCACTTAACAGGCATAACTAAAGAGTATACAACACACTCCCTGGGTGAAGGGCTCAACTACAACTTGGACTTTACCTAACAAATACAAACAATGTAACCTAATCATTTGTACCTTCATATTAATCTGAAATAAAAAATATTGTATACACATAAGAAAAAGAAAATTTGAAAACAGTATTAATAATAACAAGACTTAAATGCCCTCCAACACTACTTATTAGATTGGGCCTTGTATGATACCTTGTTTGACAACGAATCTGAAATTGTCAGTGTCAAATGAGCATGTTAATAATAGTCACTCTTCTATTCAACGAATACAGCCATTATAAGGAGTGTTAGAATGGTCAGTGGGCATTATGCTTTTTATATTAGATAATATAAGATAAAGTATATGGGTTCTGGGATCAAATTTCAGCTTAATCCCTTATTAATTCTGACATTAGACAAACGTGAACTTTTAAATATGGAAAAAATACCCTCACCTATTTCTTAGAAAATTAAATGAGTTAAGGTACATAAAGTTCTTAGCACATCATCTGGCACATATTAGTACTCAATAAATAAAACTCTTAGTAATGTACCCTAGACCTCGTGCATTTGCACACCCATGACACACACACCACACACCCCGAAACAACCCTGTGAGTGTGCCAATATTTCTATATCCATTCTCTGTAATCATTCCTTAGCTGAATGTCATCCAGTCTCATGCAGCTCTGACTACTATTTACTCATTGATGACTTTCAAATATATATCTCCAATCTAGAAGGAAAATAATAACAACAAGAGTTATGATGTCTTGAACTCAGCCACTCTATGAAGTGGTATATATGCACTTTCCCATCTTTCTTTCAAAAACTTACGGGGTGGGTACTGCTATTATTCTCACCATTTGGAAAATGAGTAAGAAGCATTTCAGATCAAAGGGAGTTTAAACAAATTGCCCACAGAACAACACTCGTAGATGGCATAGTCAGGTTCACATCAGGTCTAACAGACTTCTCAGCCCACTTTCCTACTAAATAGGGCTTATACCGTCTGTCAATTCTTAGGAAGTTAATTTCACGAATCTCAGAATCCTTCACAGATACAATATTTGAGTGTTACAGAAATAAGGTTGAGAAGGATAGTGAAATCCAAAAAAACATCAAAGTAAGTATGATACCAAGCAATTATCGAGAGTTTATTAGCACTATCCTGAGGGCATCGCACGTCTGCTTGCACAAGCTGACCTGTCCCTGTGAGGCCGGTCACTGTGTTCACATTCCCATGGGCAGCGCCAGAACGTGATGCACAGAGCCCACGTGACCTGCCGTGGGCGCTCGCAGTCAGTAGGTACCGCAGCACCAGTAAGAGCCTGAGTTTCTCACTCAAGACTTCCCCATGAAAACAGCATCCGAAGGGCTGCAGATCCCTTCCTGTGAGGCAGGGAGTGCTCCAATGCACACTCCAGCACGTGGGCCGGGGAGGGTTGCAGAGGCCAAGGATGGATTCATCACTGGCTCCAGAGCACTGACTGTCACAAAAAATACCTACTTACAATTACTGATAACAGCTTGATCTACAGAAATATATTATTTAGAATGACAGCAAGGAAGCATCAGTGCAAATTCATCCTTGCCTTTAGAAAAGTGAGAACAGCTAAGAGTCAATTATAATCCATCAAAACATCAATCTTCTTCTATTCCTCTTTCATATCCAGACACTGACCATAAAACCATTTTGTTACCTTGACTTGGAACAAACATTTCTTGTTCCTACTTCTTTACCATATTAAAAAAAAAATAGTACTCATATAAAACAACTTGTTTATCTCATCTCAAAGGACAGAAAATATTGCATATATTTTGAAGAGTGAAGAAACTCAACATATACAATGTTAGCAGTCAAACCCATCATCATGTGTTTGATAGTCCATATTACAAATAAAATTATAAAGGTAAAGCTGCTTCTGAAAAAAAATATCAAAAATACAGCTTCAACACAAAGCAAATGGAAAAGCTTTAAGATTAATTGTTCCAGTTCTTTTACACATATTATATATGCCATATATATCTGTATGTGTATACTCAATGCATATACCTAGAGAGAGAGTCTGACGCGGATAGAAAATCTGACCTCGTTTCCCAAGTCTCAAATTCTAATGCTAAGGCATCAGATTTCCTAAGAGGGAGCTAGAAAAGGTACACTTGCTTCAGTTCTTGTCTATATACTACGTAAAAGAATATTACAAACCAAGAACTGAAACATCCAGCTCCCTAAGATACATCAGACTCTATACATGTCCACTATTGACATAGGTCCAACTTGATTTTCAACTAATTTCCTCTCCTTCAATTACATTTCAAATGTGGGCCAGAATCTCAGCCTTGTCTTTTAATGGTGTTAAAGAGCAAACAATCCACCTGGATCCATTTTATCCCTTGATACTCACAGAATTAAAATTTAAATGGAATTTGGTTGTTTAGAATTTTTAAAAAATCACCACTTTCATAACCAAAAGAACATTGTTTTAAAAACTGGTGACTGACTTTATTTAAAATAAATACAAAAGTTGCATTTTGGCTTTCTAACGTCTGCTTTTATTTGAGGATTTTGGAGAACTGTGACAGTGGTGGTTTATAAAACCAACAGTGTAGTTCTGATCATCTGTAAAAGGGCATCTCTTTTTTCAAATTAACACTAAATCAACTTCACACAAATTTCTTTATCAAGAAACAGTATATAAGTAAAATTCCCAGGAAACTTGGGATATAGTAACGTCAGTTATCACAATGCTCAGCATCTCCTATTGAATTCTTCAGGACTTCTCATTAAAATACCTCCCTCTCTTTTGTCTTCGCCACAACCCTACTAAGAAAACAAAACAAAATAAAAAACTTCAAAAACCTCACTTCCAGAGGATAAAATCTTCCCATCCTCATTTCCTTTCACTCTGACCTTAAAACATTTCTCCCATACTTTTCCTCTTTTTTTTTTTTTTTTTTTTAGCCAAAATATTAAATAACTTTCAAGTATTGGTTGCACATCTCCTCTTTGGTAAAACATTCTTTGATTTATTTTCCCAGTCATGATTTATTATTCACATAGCATGTACTCTCTACAGCACGTCTTCCATAACACATGCCGTGTTATTTAGCACACAGAGCAGGTTTCTACATCTCATTCATCAATGGTCACACAGTGCACATATAGCTAGTCATCAGAGTGTAACAATCTCTAAAATTCAGAGCAGGTACTAAAAGTATTTTCCTGGCTTCTTATTTCATGGTTAACAATGTAATTAATCCATTCTTTAAAAAGTCTTCCTGATCAAATGCAAACCAAAAGAAAGCTGATGTAGCCATTATCATATCAAATAATACAGACCTTGTGGTAGCAAAAGTAAAGAAATACAAAGATGGTCATTATACAGTGGTAAAGGGAACAATCCAACAAAAAGACATAACAATTCTAAATATTTATGCACCTAACAGGTGCACTCAGATTTATAAAGCAAATTGTATTAGATTTAAACAAAGTGATAAATAAAAACCCTGTAATAGGGACTTCAACACCCCACTGGCAGAAAGAGACAGATCCTCTAAGCAGAAAATAAATAATCATAGGACCTCAATGAGACTCTAGAGCAAGGGCCTAGCAGACAGTTACAGAAGATTCTATCCCCAAACTACTGAATATAAATTCTTCTCATCAGCACACAGAACATTTTCCAAGACTGATAACATATTAGTCACAAAACATGCCTCAACAAATTCAAAAGATAGAAATTATAATATACATCTTCTCAGAATACAGTGGAGTAAAATTAGAAATCAACTCCAACAGAAATAATTCTAAACAAAGTCATGGGAATTAAACAACTCGCTGCTGAATGGATTATTCAGTTAAGGAGGAAATGAAGATGGAAATCATAAGATTCTTTGAACTAAATAGTAAAGGGAACACAAGTTATCAACATCTGTGGGATTAAGCAAAAGCAGTTCTAAGAGGAAAAGGAATAGCAAACCAATCCCCAAATCCATCAGAAGAAAAGAAATAGCTAGGTCATAGCAGAAATTGATGAAATAATGAAATTGATAACAAAAGAATTACTGTATATACTCGAGTATATATGGTATACAGAATACTAATGAAACAAAAAGCAGGTTCTTTGAATAGATAAAGAGAATTGGCAGATCTCTTGCTACATTCACCAAAGGAAAGGACCCTAATAAACTTAACCAGAAACTAAAAAGGAGATAATAGCATCATCTTTGAATACTATAAAAAAACCTCAATGTACATAAACTGGAAAATCCTGAGGAAATGAACACACAACCTCCCTAGACTCGACCGGGAGGAAGTAGAACACCTACAGAGACCAATATCAAACAATACAACTGAAGCCGCCATTAAATACCTTCCAACAAAGAAAGTCCCAGAACAGATGGCTTCACAGCCAAATTTCACCAGACCTACAAAGAGGAACTGATCTGTATTGAAGAAATTATATCATAACATCAAAAAGGAAGGCCTCTTCCCCAACTCACTCTATGAAGACAGTATCACATGGACACCAAAGCCAGGAAAGGACATACACACACACAAAAGAAAACTACAGGCCAACATTCCTTGTGAATATCCATGTGAAAATTTTCAGTAAAATTCTAGCAAACCAAATACAGCAACACATCAAACAAATAATCTACCATGACCAAGTGGGTTTCATCCCAGGGATGCAAGGTTGGTTCAACATCATCCTTAATCATCAGAGAAATGCAAATCAAAACTACTTTGAGATATCATCTAACCCCAGTAAGAGTAGCCCACATTAATTTCTTTTCTATGCCCAAGGAGGGTAATAAGTTAAAGCACACCTGAATAAAAGCACACA
>CAUYPK010133230.1:0-11580 GCA_963574355.1 Loris lydekkerianus
GTCTCAGCTCGCCTCAGTGGTGTTGATGTGCGATCTCCAACCTTCTCTCTTGGTATAGCTCGAATCCTCCAGGTTACTTACTAAATTTCCATCCTTTAACTCTCCTTCTGGACGGGAGCCTCTGTGGAAAGCTGGCTTCAGTCTGCCATCTTGTCCTGTAAGGTTAGATCTCGAAGGTTTGTATTTTTTAAACAACATTCTTCTACATTTCCTTAGAGGAAATGTTTAAAAAATTATGATACTTGATAATTTTAATTATATTATGGAGAAATCACAGATGATTAAATCATATACATTCTGTGCCTTTTAATTATTCCAGTCTGGGAAGACCCTAAGAGATCTTTCATGACATGGTATGTCTTTCCATGTCTTTGTTTCTGAACACTTGGGAGATAGTAACTTGTTGAAGGCTCTATTCAATAAGACCTGAGGCCTTGTTAAAATCCTACTGAAAAAAGCAGAATACGCAGCCACTACCTTTATCTTCATGTTAGCTTATGGGATAAAATCAATTTGTCCTTTTGGCCCAATTTTAGGGTCTGTAGTTTTATCAAAATACACCCTCTTTTTGTGGGAGTTAATGGAACTGTGGGACTTATTTGCTCAACAATCATGTGGTAATTACTTTCTATATGCCAGGCTTATATAAACATTTGGGGAGAGAAATGCATAGAATTCATTGCCAGCTTCCAAGCGTCACATTCATCCATCGGGGCTGTGTATAATGTGTCTGAGGGCTTGCTCGCTGATGGACTCCTATGTTCTGATGGACACTGCCGTGATGACATAATTTACTCATACAAATGTTGATATGGGGTAACTAGAAAGTGCTGGTTACTAGGCAGGGCAATCCACTTTCCATCATTTCTTAGGGAAAGGGACTATACTTTTCTTTTATGGACAGTTTGAATCCCATACTTGTAAAGTGTATTGAGTGAAACCAAACTGATAATCAATTATTTACTATCCTGCTACTTTTCCTTCCTGACCATCCCTTCACTTCCTACCTCCTCTGACCGACAGGTGCACAGTTCAGATATCTAGGTCTCCTCTTGGCTGGTTTCCTCTTTTCATAAAATAGGGAAATTGTGATTATGCCTATTTCACAAGGTAGCTGGGAGTGTGTAGAAAAGTAACTAGTTTAATAAACTTATCTTTACAACATTATTATTACTTGTAACATTTGCTTTGACTTCTCTCCATTTATACTTGGCTTCTACTTCCCATGACAAGTAGACCCTCTCAAAGCATGAGACACACTGCAGCTGAAATGTGTGATTTAAAACATCATTATTGGGTGGCGAGTATGCTAAAAGCCCCGACTTTACCACTATACAATTCGTCCTCGTGTCAAAAAAACCACTTGTACTCCCTAAATCTATTGAAATTTTTAAAAAAAATTAGAGCCTGTGAACACAGTCATGTTGAAAAGGGATATTATCTTAAATCTGGGTGAGATATTATTGGCAAAATAACTCCCATAGCCTGAATTCAGCAATTAATTTCATCAGCCATAAAAAATGTTAGAATTATTCGGTACTTGGTGTCAACAAAAATGAAGCAATTGTTAATAAATGGAGGGAGAACGTCAACCATGTTGCCAAGGGAGGCCCAGCTGTGTGTGCACCAGCGGCCTTGGCAAGGAGTTTGTGCGATGGTTTGGAATGACGTGCCATTTGCCCTTAGTGTTTCCACAGCTGGCAGCTTTGCTTCACTGACAGGCAGTAATCTAATGTGGTATCCTGTTTATTTCATTTTTCTCTTCTCATACAACCCCAGCTTCCTTTCGGTTCAGCATTTTGGCGTTTGTAATCAGAATATCACATTCCACTTTTTTGTTCTTGGCATAATCAAGATCGTGAATGTGCACAGTTTGACTATTGTGCATTTGTCTCTCTGATCATTATTTCACTCGACAAGCCTGAGTCCCAGTGGTCCACAGACAACATCAGAATCTTGAATAGATGTCGGGATAACTGATACTTCAGTTGGTTGCCTGGATGCATGGCAGCATTCACAAGCACCATGAGCTCATTTGGAAGGTGTGGTATATGCCAAACTTCCCAGTGTGTTCTTGGCATCCAGACTTCATTCGAGTCCTGAGAAGGAAAAAATAGTTTGAAGAAATGCCCAGTGGGCTCTTCTCATTAAAAAACTTCTCCCTTGACATACTAACTTTTTTGTTTAATCTGTCTTCCTTCCTAGAGTGTATACTGTATAAAGGCATTGATTCTGGCGCTTTCATTCACTGCTGCATCCCTAGTCCCTGTAAGACCTTAATATTTGTTGAATGAATGAATTCCTTTGCTAAAATTTAAATGTGAGCATTGTTAGCACTTACACATATCAACTAACTTAAAAGACTGGTTCCTTATCTTGGTGGAGCATATAATTGGAGAGACACAATGGTGAATAAAAAATGACTACAGATTGGGATTATAGATTGATTATCTGCTATACTGCTATAAAGGGCTATATGGTTAAATGATGAAAGATTGGCTGGAGGGAATGGACAAAGTCACTCAGGAGATCTAAATGATAATATGATAATCACAAGAAAAAGCTAGAGGCAGGCATTCCAGAAAATACAAAGGGCTTCATATGTTGGAAGAATAGAAAGGAAATTTGTGTGGCTGGAATGCAGTGAATGAATAGTAGAAAGTGATGATGTTGGAGAAGTATAGAGGAGCCACTTTACAAGACTCTGTAGACTATGGTAAGATAAAATGCAACAGGAAACCATGGGAAGATGTTAAGCAGCAAGAAAGTGTCATCTTATTAATAAATTTAAAAGATCATCCTAAAAGCTACCTAGCAGTTGTAATAAAATGTTATGGAGAGGAAGCAGTGGAATCACAATTCAGGAGTCTATGAGACAAAGTGACTTGACTAAGGTAGTGGCATTGGAGATGGAGAGAAATCAATTTGAAATATATTGGAGAGAAGTCCTGAGTCAATGTGTGATGAATTCATTGTATGGAAAAGGGTGAATAAAAGTTGAATAAAGAATGATTTCTAAGTATTCTGTAAATACTGGTAGGACCATTCAATGGTCCTATGGTCGTATGACTTACTGAGATGGGGATGACATGAGGAAGGTTTAGTCTGAGAAACAGAACCTGATTTTATAAAGAATTGGCTCACATGACCATGGAGGCTAAGAAGTCTTAAGGTCTTCTATTGCAATCTGGGGACCCAGGAGAACCAAATGAGGGCATGAGAAGGCATGAGAAGATTTACGTTCCGCTCAGCAGTCAGGCAGGAGGAGTTCCCTTTTACTTAGCTTTTCTTTTTTCTTTTAAGTCTTCAGTTGATTGGCTAGACCCACTCACATTATAGATGGCAATTTGCCTTACTCAGTCTACTGATTCAAACATTAATCTTCATCCAAAAACACCCTCACTAGACATTCCAAGAATAATGATGTAGCAAATGTGTGGGTATCCTGTGGCCCAGTCAAGTTGACACATAAAATAACTATTATGGAGGGACAGATTGCATGTGAATAGTTAGTTATATACACTAACTATTCTGTATATAACTCAGTTGGAGGTATTGATAATCCACAAATGTGGAGCATTTAAATTGTATGTCTGATATATATCAAGAGATCAAAGGAGAAATATGATCTGGAGACATAAATTTGAGGGTATGGCAGACATGGCTAGTTTGCCTACCCCAATAGCATTTTCCCCTTATACCTTAGGGATATAATTCTGATTGTTTTGGTAGTATAAAGAGTCCAGCTATAAAATCTGTATTTCCTGAACTTTGTTTGCACATTATCACATGACATGGTTCCATCCATGTCTATAGCAGTTATTGTGAGGTACTTCTGAGAAAAGTGCTTAAGAAAAAAACAAAAACTTTTTTCCCCTTAATTAAAATAATACAGCTAATTTATACTAACTATGTAAAAACAGTTGTGAAAGAAGGATGAATACAATGATAAAAGAAGCCTGGAATGTAATTAATATATTAACTCTTGATCATCTACCTTCTGAAGAGAACCCAAACCTGTAATGTGTTTAAACCACTGTTATTCACGTTTCTGTATCTCACAGCTGGCTGTGACTCCTAATTGATACAGGGAGTTGTCAGGCTGTTGATAGCCCACAGTGTGTTTTGGCTGCAATTAGGAGAAACCTAATTTTAAAAAACAACAGTTTTAAGTTTGTGTTCAGCCTGGGCAACATAGCAAGATTCCATCTCTCTCTTCCTCTAAGAAAACTTCAACCACTTTTAATATTACACAACTGGAAATCCAGAGGAAGCACAGACTCCTAAGACTAGTTGTTGCACAGACTCAACAAAGATGTCAAGGACTGATGTTCTTTCCTGAGTTTTGCCCAGTCATCTTCTGAGTTGGATTTATCTCATTGCCTTCCTGTTCATGTCTAAGGGCAGAGAAAGCACCTTTTTGCCAAATATTAAATATAAACACTACCTTCTTTACTTTGGAAACAATTTAGGGTGAACCCTCATGTTTGAAAGAATTATTGGCATAGGAAGAATATCTGTAATGACTGGGACAATTCAGGAACTATTTCTAAAATGGGAGTCAATGTTCAAACTTCAATGCTATTATGAACAGGGAAAGTTTGGGATGTATATTGAGGACTTAACCAAGTTTTAAATAGTTTACCCCTTTAACAACTCAACATCCTAACTTAGCACCTTCCCAAGTAAATATATACCAGTGGTTCTCAACTTTCCTAATGCCACAGCCCTTTAATACAGTACCTGTGGGTCTCAACAAGAACTGTATTAAAGGGCTACTGATACACTCTGTTGAGAATGGCTGATACACCATCAATCTTCCCTAAAGTGGGACAGCTCAGAATCTTCACTGTTTAGTTTCCAGGTCTATGATTGAGCTGCTATTCCTCTTACCTTTTGTTTAGATGTAGCTTCTCACTGTTTTAAGGTTAAAACACTATTATCTTTCCTCAATGTATTTAAAATAATGGAGACAACAGGATAAGCACAACAAGAGTCTTGTTTTGAAAAGGGCAGTGGCACACATGAGTCACTGGGCTGTAGCATGAAAACATAGCCTGTAGCTGGAAATAATGGGACTTGTTGACCTGGTACTATAGTGATTTGTGTTCCATGTGGCAGCATCTAGTTCTGTTGTTCTCCAGAATAAACTCACTGGTCGTTACTCCATTACCCCATTACCCCATGACCCCATGTCTTGTTCCCCGTAGAGATTACATATATCTATTTCTTTTCATATTAGATGTTATGTATATCTATTTCTTTTCTTCTTCTTCTTTTTTTTTTTTTTAAACTCTCTCTCTCTCTCTCTCTTTTTTTTTCTTTCCAGTTTTTTTTTTTTTTTGGCTAGGGCCGGGTTCGAACCCAACACCTCCAGTATATGGGGCTGGCGCCCTACTCCTTAAGCCACACGCGCCACCCTTCTTTTCATAGGAGATGGACAAAAGGTAGGATTCCCTTTCAGGGCTAAAGATTCAGTAGCCCACTCTCTGTAAATGTGTGTCCAAGGGTTTTAAATTTAAAGTCATTGCTATTTGTTATAAAACTTGAGATTTCTTTAATTTATAATTTCCTTTACATTTTAGTAGGCTTTGGTCTATACGTATTTGTAATTTTCATTATGTAGGTAACCATACTGGGAGATATTAAGGTGTTCATGGTCCTTGAGTTTGCACTTTTGGTCTCCGAAGGACCAACCCTGTTTCACAGAATTTTAGTTTAATGGCTTCCATCTATATTTGGCCTATCCCTGGAAAAGATTTAAAGGAATAGCCTTGGGTTGATGGATGTCAATACTCTGTACCCTTTTTCAGGCTGAGAATACTTAATAGGTTTTTTTTTGATTCTCATTTTTTTGTGCCTCAATCTTATATTCTTCGCAGCCACCTAACTCCCAAGTATGCCAGCATTAATATTTACTAAGGGTTTAGCCCATAAACTCTCAGTTTGGATTATAGAAAGGACAAATGTTAATAAAGCTATTTTTTCTCCCTTCTGTGGACCACATTCAGCCCACTTGTCTCTCTCCTACAGGACTCTATTGATGGCCTTAGGAAGTGTTACACTCCAAATACTTACCAAGCCCCTAATTGCAATAGCCTCAGTAGGCACATTGAGGTGATCATAGTTTAACTGACACTGTCAGTGTGGCACAACAAGATTGTCAATTTACCAGTGAGGACATGGTAGGGTCTTCTCTTTTCTGTATCCTTCATCATTTTATTGAAGCAGTTTATTTTCTGTAGTGTCTCCTTCCCTGGTTTCAAAATCTATATTAGTTAAAATGCACCCAGCTGCAAATAGCAGAAATTTTGCCGTGGGTACACAAGCCACAATTCAATCAGTGCTAAGTGTGTGTGCCTCAGACTGGGCTAATCAGGGTTAGAATCTATATCCTTGGTCACAGTGAATCAGGTTTACATGTGGCAGCCAAGAAAGTCCAGTTGGAGATAATCATAGGAGATTATGATCCTGGAGCTGTCAGGGGCCATGATGTGAAGCCAGAAAAAGAAGCAAACTCAGTGGAAGATGGATTCAAGAGCTGGAGAGAAATCAAGTTCTGATGACATCACTGGGCCTTTGAATCCAATCCTATATGAAGGCAACATTACTTCTGACCTTCTAAATTAACCAAATCAATTTTATTTATTTATTTATTTTTGGTTGTAGTTGTCATTGTTGTTTGGCAGGCCTGGGCTGGATTCAAACCCACCAGCTCTGGTGTATGTGACTGGCGCCTTAGCCACTTGAGCTATAGGTGCTGAGCTAAACCAATAATTTTTTTTCTTCTTAAACTTGTTTTAGCTGGTGTTTCTGTCCACAGTGTATGTAAGATTCTGGGTTGATTTTCGTAATTGGATTATGGTAAGTTACTCAAACTCATCTGCATAATCTTAGGGATGAAAGAGTCATTTAAGATTATTTAATTCAATTGCTTCATGTTTGTGATGTGAACTCATACAGGTATTTAGCTTAAAAGTCAGAGTAGATAGTTCTCTCTTCTAGTTACTTCTAGCAGTCTATACTACTTGGTGCTGTTTAGAAATGTACAAACATAGTGCTAGGCACTACATCTTCCTAAAATGTTTAATCTCTCAGAAAAATGAATCCTGTATCAATAATATGTATTCCTTAAACTTCTGAGTAGGATTTATTTGTGTCCAGAAGTATGCCTTACTTTGGTTACTTACATAGGCTTCTTTTTGTCACAATAAGTACCATATATACTTGAGTATAAGCCGAGTTTTTTTGGCACAAAATTTGTGCCAAAAAACCCAAACTCAGCACAAATTTTGTGCCAAAAAAACTCGGCTTATACTCGAGTATATATGGTATATACAAGAGAAAAGTTTGTGTTAAGACAAGTCTTTTTTTCCCTAACTTTTTGCTTTGAAAAAATTGTAGACTTACAGAAAAGTTGCAAAGATCAGAGTTCTCATTTGCCCCTTAACCTAATTTACCTTAATGCACAGTCACAGTAAAATGATCAAAACTAATAAAATATTAGTACAATATTTAAGATTAAACTATGGAATTTATTCAAATTTTAAGTTTATTTTCCTTTGGGTAGAAATGCAAATTAAAACTACAATGAACTACCACCTATCCCTATCAGAATGATTATTATTAAAAAAGCAAAAAGACAATAGATGTTCACATGAATGTGCTGAAAAGGGAATACTATTGATGGGATTGTAAACTAGTATGGTGATTCCTTAAAGAACTAAAAGTACAGCTACTATTGGATCTAGAAGTCCCACTCACTACTGGGTATCTACTGAAATGAAGTCATATCAAAAATACTACTGTATCTGAGTATTTATCACAGTACAATTGATAGTTGTAAAGATCTAGAATTGATTTAAGTGCCCATGAATTGATGCGTAAATAAAGAAAATGTGGCTTATATTTACCATGGGGTATTACTAAGCCATATAAAACAATGATGTCTTTTGTACCAACTTGGATAGAACTAGAGACCATATTCTAAGTGTCATATTTCAGGAATGGAAAAACAAACTAAATATGTTCTCACTAATAAGTGGGAGCTATATATTGGAAACTAAATGTGTGTGGGGGGAGGAATTGAGTGATAAAAAATGTAACTATTGGGTACAATGTACGCTATTCTGGTTGTGGGTGCAATAAAAACCCTGACATTAGTATTATACAATTCATCTGTGCAACAAACAAATGTACCATGTTAATATTTTGGAATAATATAAATAAGATGGAAACAAGTAATTATAAAAATTTAAGAATCTAACAGTATGTAGGACCTTACAACTTTCCTTTCTCCAGGTGGATAAATCATTAATTATTCAAATGATTAATACAATCATTATTTAGGTTACCAGAATAAGTTATATATACACCAAAAAGGGGGCGGAGACAAGATGGCTGACTGAAGCCAGCTTTCCACAGAGGTTCCCGTGCAGAAGTAGAGTTAAAGAACAGAAATTTAGCAAGTAACCTGGTGGATTTGAGCTGTACCAAGAGAGAAGGTTGAAGAATGCACATCAACCCTGCTGAGGCAAGCTGCAACCCCAAGGATACAAACAAAAGGTACAAATTCCATCACCAAGTGGATGGGAGTCCCCTCCCCCATGAGAACAGCTCCGAGTGCCCCACAAACAAACGAGCAGAGTTCAAAGTTCCTCCCACTACACTCCATGGGTGAGATAATCTAAAAACTGTACCTACCTCCCCTACTAGGGTGCCACAGCATTCTCCTGCCAGGCATAAAACTGTATAAAACTGTATATATTTTCTACCTGCAACTCTGAGCTCCCAGCACTCCCTCCACTCTCACTCTGATGTCTGGAGGCCTGTCCTGCAGGAGTCCAGATTCTTGGGTGATTTCTCAAGGGGTGTGGACAGTGCCTAAACTGCAGCTGGTGAGTGCTGACTCTGGGGCACAGGAGTGAGGAGAGGACAGTTGGCACAGAGGGAACCACACTGGAGCGGTGG
The DNA here is from genome assembly GCA_963574355.1 of Loris lydekkerianus. Lineage (NCBI taxonomy): Eukaryota > Metazoa > Chordata > Mammalia > Primates > Lorisidae > Loris > Loris lydekkerianus. Next base: position 8,971 of record CAUYPK010133230.1, read on the forward strand.
TGCCCTGAGGCACAGAACAGTAGCCATCGTTTAGCAAAAATAGAGCTCACTCCCGGATATTCTGAAGCCACACCCCCTGTCTCCCTGGGCAACCAGAGTAGGCCAGGCATTTGCTCAGGTGGCAACCACCACAGAATAGATGTGGGATGGAAACGCAGGCCCTCTGAGTAAAGGGTTTACCTGAGGCAGTACCAACCTGGGTGGAGTGCAGGGACTAGAAACGCACTCACAGACCCGGGAAGTTCCCAGGACAGGGCTGACCAAGAGGACTGCTTTACAAAGCCTAAGATGCACCCGGCCCTCAGGGGATTGTCAGCCTATAGACAAAGGAAGGTAGCAGACTAGAACTGACAGGTAACTAAATACAAACCTGCAGGAGCGAAGACAGGGCCTGAGGCACAGGCTCTGGGAACTCAAAACAGCTTCTCTTCTGCAGGGGAATGTAGCAAGGACAGAAACAAATTCCTGCAAAGTTGTTCTGTTCTGTCAGTAACATCAGTCAGGGGTGGGGCTGGAACTGAGTGAACACTCCCCAGCCTCCATCAAGCACCCGAGGTTGTCAGGTCTCACCTTCCCCTGCTAGATAGAGGCAGAGTGCACTGGCCTGGCTGAGCAGAAATAGATTTCCTTGTGATTCAGTCAGGTGCAAACCCCTGGAGTATCTGTTCACTATAAGCAACTGGGTCAGCCAATTGCGGGGCTGTCAGTGATTGGGTGTGACAGAGGTACAAGGTGGGGAAGGAGGCATCAACCTTCCCAGACTGATCTATTTGCTGGGTGCTTCTCCTGACTCCACGCAGCACTGGAGCAAGCAATATCAGAGTAGTCACCAGACCCCTATGATCCAGTTGCAAGAGACCTTTTAAACTCTCCCACCTGAGACAGGTACTAACAGAGACAATTGATTTGGACCTTTTGAACTGAGCCAATCACCCAAGGAGTATTCAGGTGGTGCCCTGGGTATGTGGTTGTAGGAAGGTTTGATTTTCCTTTTTCAATTGTTGCCTCTGAGGGGTAGGGTTACTTAATTGCTGGTATTTTGCCACAGCTGAGACTTCAACCCAGGGTAACTATTTCACTAGGGTCGAACAGAAACCTGCTAAAAACAAGACAGAACCACTTAGACCCACCACACCAAACAGGTCCCCACTTTCTCAGGCCACAGCATTGTATGGGTCCTTGACAAAGCTCCATGGAAAAATCAAACGGTGTAAAACAATCGTGGGGTGGAATCAGTGGAAAAACTCTGGAAACATGAATAACCAGAAAAGATCAACCCCCCCCCCCCAACGAAAGATATGGCAGATGTAGCTGAAGATCCCATTCATAAACAGCTGGCTGAGATATTGGAAATCGAATTCAGAATTTGGATTGCAAACAAGATTAATAGAATGGATGAAACTTTGGAATTAGAAATTCAAGCAGCAATTCAGAAGTCAGAATTAGAAATTCGAGGATAAATTCAAAAGTTGTCTGAAGAATTTAACGAATTTATAGACAAAATGAGGAGAAATTCAAATGTTGCTTCAAGAATTTAACAAATTTAAAGACAAAACCACCAAAGATTTTGACGCACTGAATTTGCAGCCCTCAAAGATCTGAATAATACGGTAGAATCCCTCAGTAACAGAGTGCAGCAAGCAGAAGAAAGGATTTCTGACATTGAAGACAAAGCCTTTGAATGCTCCCAAACTCTCAAAGAGGAAGAGAAATGGGAGAGTATTATCTCAGAGAGCTCTGGGATAATTCGAAGAGGCTAATATCTGCCTCATTGGAATCCCTGAAACTGATGAAGTGGCCTCGCTAGCCACAGAGGCCCTTCTGTGGCCATGAAATTATGAAAGAGAATTTTCCAGACATGCCAAGAGATTCTGAAATTCAGATAGCAGACATTTTCAGAACCCTAGCATGACTCAACCCCAATAAGACATCCCCCAGGCATATCATAATTAACTTCACTGAAGTTAATATGAAGGAGAAAATTCTGAAAGCAGCCAGACGTAATAAATAGCTCAATATTTCCCCAGACTTAACAATATTCTCCATTAATGTGAACGGCTTAAACTGTCCTCTAAAGAGGCACAGGTTACCTGACTGGATACAAAAACTCAGGCCAGATATTTGCTGCATACAAGAGTCATGTCTTACCTTAAAAGACAAATTTAGACTCACGGTGAAAGGATGGTCATCCATATTTCAGGCAAATGGTAATCAGAGAAAAGCAGGTGTTGCAATTTTATTTGCAAATACAATAGGCTTTAACCCACCAAAAGTAAGGAAGGATAACAATGGTCACTCATATTTGTTAAGGGTAATACTCTATATGATGAGATTTCAATTCTTAATATTTATGGACCCAACCACAATGCACCTCAATTTATAAGAGAAACTCTAACTGACATGAGCAACTTGATTTCCTCCAGCTCCATAAAAGTCAGAGATTTCAACACTCCTTTGGCAGTGTTGGATCAATCCTCCAATAAGAAGCTGAGCAAAGAAATTTTAGATTTAAACTTAACCATCCAACATTTGGATTTAGCAGACATCTACAAAACATTTCATCCCAACAAAAGTATATACACATACTTCTCATCAGCCCATGGAACATAC
>CAUYPK010133231.1:0-33539 GCA_963574355.1 Loris lydekkerianus
GAAGCTAAACTATAGCTTTCACATGAAGGTTATAACCCAAGTATACCACAAGACTATGGGGAAAGGGCCAAGGAAGGGGAAGGGAGGGGGGAGGTTTGGGTGGAGGGAGGGTGATGGGTTGGGCCACATCTATGGTGCATATTTTTATCTATAATTAAAAAAAAAAAAAAAAAAAAAAGAATTCCAAGCCTATTGGCCAGGCACAATAGCTCTCACCTATAATCCTAACACTCTGGAAGGCCAAGGTGGGTGGTTTGCTTGAGCTCAAGAGTTTGAGACCATTCTGAGCAAGAGTTAGACCCTGTCTCTACTAAAAACAGAAAAACTTGCTGGGTGCTGTGGTGGGCACTTGCACCCAGCAGTTTGAGGTTGCTGTGAGCACTCTACCCAGGGCAACAGAGTGAGACTCCTCTGTCTTTTTTTTTTTTTTTTTCTTTTTTTTTGAGACAGAGTGTCACTATGTCACCCTTGGTGGAGTGCCATGATGTCTCAGCTCATAGCAACCTCAAATTCTTGGGCTTAAGTGATTCTCTTGCCCCAGCCTCCCAAGTAGCTGGGACTACAGGCACCCGCCACAATGCCCGGCTATTTTTTGTTGAAGATGTCATTGTTGTTTAACAGGCTTGGGCTGGGTTTGAACCTGCCAGCCTCAGTGTATGTGTCTGGCACCCTAATCACTGAGCTGTGGTGCCAAGCCAAGACTCTGTCTTTAAAAAACAACAACAGCAAAGAAAAAAGTATTCCAAGGCCTGCTCAGTTGCCTACTGTCTGTGTGACCTTGCTGCACACCCTCATGACCTCCTGGATCTCAATTTCTATATGTAGAAAATAAGGGGGTCATATCCGTAATACATAAGACCTTGTTTGCACTCAAACTTCATGACGACCAGTTAATGAAGAAAAAAATAAAAAGAAAGAAGAAACATTTCTCAAAGATCATCTATTTTATCTTCTCCATTATCTCTTGTGACACAATTTCAGGGGTAAGTGGCCAGTCTGAGAGGTGCTCTATATTAAAAGGAGAAAATTTAATGTAATGAGAAAGATTTTCCATAGGGAGATTGTGCCCCATGTCTGGTAGCTTCTAATTTTGTTACAGGTCATGTTGAAGAGAAAATTTTGGCACTTTAAGTACCTGTATGAATTAAAGAGTACAAAAGTTGTGCTTCAGCAGATGCTTTGTCTACTTGGAGAGATTGCTGGTCATCAGAAATACACTCCAGTGGGGGACAGGGAAGGCTGGCAGAGATAAGAGCAAAGTGGCCTTCGGCCTTGGGTTTTATTGGGTAAACGGCTCCTCTGGAATCGGTAGCATGGCCGTCCCCAGGAGCCACCTCACTACCCCACCTTCCTGCTCCGAGGCCAGCCATCACCCTTCCTCTGCCTCCACTTGGCTGAGCTGGGGCTAGGCTCTCACGGTCACGGAGCAGAGCAGGGGACAGTCATCGCCCTGAGTCAGACACGAGCTGGGGGGTGACCTACTAGACCACAGAGCCCTCACCGCACGCATGCTGGAGTCTGACTCAGGCCCACAGAAACAGGAGAGTCAGATGTTTGTGGTTGAGGTTCTCTCACTGCCTCAGTTCCCAAACCCCCTGGGTGTCAGTCCACCCACTCTGTGGGTGCTTCAGCTGGTGGGAATCCTTCCAGGCTTTGGGAGAATTTGAAGAGAGAAACAGTTTTAGGAAAGAGAGACTTGGGCTTTAAAGAATAAACTTGGTGCCATGGGAGGTGGCACCATGAGTTTAGGTGGAAATGGCTTCACACTTTGCAAAGAATTCCTGATGTTCTTGGGCTTTGACCTCTTGTAATTTTGTCCCCCAACCATATTGGAAGTCCCAGATGCTTCTGTGCCCCATGCTTCTTCCAGGACCAGTCACCAAGGGGCACCCAGTGGGTATTTATGCTCTGACAGATCTTCCAACCTGGGACACTGTTGCCTCAAAGTGTGGCCCTTCTAGGAGATGGCCAATTGCTTGTGATGACGTGGCTATTGCAACCCAGCATGTAGATGAGGTCTGGTCTTCTGTGAACTCCCTCAATGAAATAGCATGCTTTGGTGGCCAAAATGGCTGGTCTCATCATTCCCCTCTTCGCTATTTGATGTAGCTCCATGGTAGAACATCATTTTGTAATACATGATTTTTTCAACATTTCTGCACATTGTTAAAATGCCTATCTAGTTTTATAAGGTATTGTTAGTTAATCTATTGGCTTTGATGGGTGAGTCAATTTTGAGGATTTCTTTTCATCTGTCTGATATTTTTTTCCTAAGATATTCTGACATTTGTTTAATAGTTTTATGTTAATTGACTCATCAACCCAGATTAGAGAGTTAATTGCCATTGTGTAATCTTTGTAGTGATTTTCAACTGTTTTCCACAGCACACTCTGGTGTGCAGTGAGAAGATCTTAAGTGTGTCATAAAAAAATATAAAGATCATTAATTAATTATTTTTGAAGGAAGTTCAAAGCACAGTAAGTATATTCTTTTTTTTTTTTTTTTCAATAAATATTGAGGGTGCCACAGAAGTTTAATTATAGGTTCAAGTATGCCAGGAGATTAAAAAAAAGTTGAAAAACATTGACTCGTAGGCTCTTAGTGGCAATGTGTTCTACTCCTAGGTATATTCCCAAGAGAAATAAAAACATGTGTCCACATAAAAATTTGCATATAAATATTAGAATTTTTTAGAAATTTTTATAATAGCCAAAAACTGGAAAATAATGTCCATCAACTGATGAATGGATAACTAAATTGTGGTATATTCCTAAGTGGAATATTATTCAGTTATAAAAAGGCAGAAAGTATTCATGAATACCATGTAGAGGAATCTTGAGAACATTATGTAAACAAATGAAACCAGCCACAAGGACAACATATTCCATGAAGTGTATAGAAAGTAGACCAGTGCATGCCTGGGCACTGAGAGGAAGGCTTGAGTAGAAATGAGGAGTGACTATGAAGGGGCATAGCATTGCTTTACAGTGATGAGCTGTTCCAAAATTGATCACGATGATCATTGTACAATTATGCAAATGTAGTAAAAACTATTTCAAAGTGAACTTTAAATAGATGGATTGAATGGCATGTGAAATATATCTCAATAAAGGCATTATAACCAAAAAAATCAAGAGCCAACTTATTAAACCTCTTTTTTATTTTATAAATTATATTTTCCCTTTTGTATTTATTATCAATAAAGTATTTCACTACTGGTAACTAAGAAAAATATAATAGTAATTACCTTCTTGAGAAACAATAACATACAATAATCAATAATAGTGATAACAGAGTTTTTTTTAAGGGAGTAACTTTACATGTAATGAGCAGGAAGTACCGTTTACTTAAATGGGGGTGGCAATAGCTATTATCTATGAACTTTTAACAATTATCAGCGTTTGTGAAAGTCAAAGTCTTTGGATGCTTTCAGAAACAGACATGACCTGCTGTCCTGATCCCGCCCCTCTTCCTCCTCGTTCAGTCGCCTCCAGCTTGTTCTCTGTGGCAGACGTGACGTGTTACTACCTCTGCTCTTCTCTTTGCCTCGAATGTTCCTCTCACATGACATGCATGATTTCACTCTCACACTTACTAGGTTGCGTTCCACCCAGAAGTCTGACACAGAGCAGCCTCCTCTGAGGACTCTAGAGTATCCTTTGTAGTACACATAAATAACTTATTATGTTTGCATTTTATTGCCTGTCTTTTCTGCAGAATATGAGCTTTGTGAGGTTATGGGCATTTGGCTGTTGTATTTCCTGATTTATGTGCAACAGCGGCTGGACTGTAGTAGATGTTCAACTAATCACTACTGACAGAGTGAAGGAACGGGGGTAGATGCTAGTAATCCACTTCAAGGTGCATGTTCTGTTCTTTGTTAATTTATTAATCATTCCTTCTCAAACTTTAGACATTCTCTAACTTGGGATGAAATCACCAAAAGGAAAAAATGAAAACAATTTGGAAAGCAGAGAAAGGACATCTTAGGAGAGGAAAGAGGCATTTCTTTAGAAATAAATCTCTCAGGCAAAACATGCGATATCTAAAATTATATGATTTACATGTACATGATCACTATGATAAAACTATTTGAAAGTTTTCTATGAGGTCTCTTTAAAATTTACACCATATATTAATTCAGCCAGCCAGGTAAACACGAATGGAGTAATCCCCCTGTGCTAGGCACATGATGTTAGAGATGTAACAGTGTGGCTTACATTGTCACAGGAAGACCAGCAAACACCAGCCAGACAAATACAGAACGTGAACTGCTGCTGCTAACTACAAAGAGAAATAATTAAGGCAAGGGGGACTAGATTAAAGGGGTGCCGGGATGGGCAGCAAAGGACTGTCTGAGGTGGTGACATTTGTACAACAATGTGAGTTAAGTTAGAAACTTATTTCTCAGAACAGTGCCCCAGACAGACAGAGGAAACAGCTAATGCAAAAAATCCTGCAATAGTGACATGTTGCCATCTTCAAAGTAAGGCAAGAACTGAAGAGGAAAGTGAGAAAGAAATGATATTGGCATAGCCTTCAGGAATCAAGTCATCCCAGGGCCTTGCAAGCCGTGGTTTGGACCTATGGCTTTATTCTTAGGCACAAGGGAGCCCACATTGAACTGATGTGATCCATTCTTCACAGGGTGAGTGACGTAATCTGGGCTGCATTTCAAAAGGGCTTGATGTAGAGTATAAGAATAGAAGCAAAGCAATAGGTTGCATGGTGTAAGGAAACCAGAAAGAAATCTGAGGCTATCCTCAATCTGGAAAGCCAGAAGGAAAAAGAGCTAAATTGATTCTGCTCTACCTTGGAAAGATCACACCCCAGATACAATTTTGCCCACTGTCCCATGCACATGCCAGCTGTGGCCTGGAGGCTCCAGAGAAGCCTCCAGGCCACAGCTGGGGGGACAAAGGTAGGAAGGATGTACCTGTTGGGGTAAGGAACCTCCTACTGTGTTGTCCTGGGTTCTGTCTCCACAAAGGCAGGATCCAAAAATATCATGGGATAGAGACTCCCATTTAGGATGTAATGTCACGCTGCTCCACCAGTTCCCCCTAATAACATAAATAAGGGGTCTTAATTTAATTTATTCCTTTTATATTGGGGTCTGTAAAAGCAGAAATGATGTTTTAATGGCTAACAGTTTTTGAAAGGAGGGTGGAAAAATATAGATATGGGAGAAGGAAGGAGAGACAGGGAAAGGAAGGTAGTCCCAAAGGATTTTTGATCAAACCAGTCAGCTGTGAGTCACTGGAGCATGGTTTACACTCACTCAGGATGGCTGAAAAATGGGGTGAAATGCACGGCTCTGATTTATCCCACCTGAGTGGCGAGGGAACTAAGTTATGTACACAGGCTCCTATGAGTCACTCCTCCAGGGCTGCTCCCAGGTGGTGTAATTTCCCACACCGTTTCTGGCCTGCCATGATGGTTGAGCTGGCTGCAGGGGCAAGGAAATCTCTCAGACAAAGAGAAAGTTGGGTGACTACACCGTGAAGAAGTAATGATGGAGAGGGGGTCCCCACAAGGTCTGCTGCAACTGTCCCTCAGGGCAGTTGCCATTTACTTAGGCTACCATACAAGCAGAACCCCCTGGGGCTTTATACCCAGCACCTTGCACCCTTCCCCCAGCCTGTGCCACAGGCTGCGCGGGGCCAACACAGCCCCTCGGCATCTAAGCCTTCGGACCACCCTGGAGAGGAGTCCGTCATTTCTGCAGAGCAGAGAGCATTAAAGAGCAGTGGCAACTTACAGTGAGCTAATCTAAGGTCAGTAATAACATCCTAAGAAGTTCTTTAGGATACTCAATCATAGGGAAGAAACAGTTTATTGCTCCAAGTCAGATTTCCTTTATTTATAATCATTTCTGTGTAAAGAGACTTAAGAGACTGGTGGCATCTTTCCTGGATACCAGCAGCCAATATTTTTCTTTTTATTTCTCCATTAAATAGAACTGACGGGGCACCTGTATACCAATGGATTTAGCAAAGGATGTTCTCTTAAGGCAAGTAGCCTTTATGGAATATGATTGTTTTAAAGCATTTTTCATCTGAACTAAAAATTTGGTCCAACGCTAGCATTCATTTGAGAGAATATTATGTATCATTGTGTTTTAATTAGACTCTGAAATGAAGAGCATGTGTGTGTGTGTGTGTGTGTGTGAGTGTGAGTGTGAGCTGTGTGCGCTCATAGACTTACATGGAAATGGTGACCCAGTTTTAACTCTAGTGGCACAAGCAAGGCTGTTGTCAGGCAGGAATGACTTCATCAGGAAATCAGGAAATCCTTATTCAAACTTCCAAATATACAAATAGATGCCTTTTATTCTGCTGTGAATCAAAATGATGCCACGTCCTGTAATTAAGGATGTTGTTGACCAGGTTGAAAGGGAGCCAGTCATGTCTTGCCTTTGTGTCTGTGACAGTCATTTCAAAGTGCGGCATTTTAAGGCCGATTGTCACCTTATTTGGCAAACATTCAGGAGTTCCGCTTCCAGATTTATTTGGGGAGAGGGTGGCAGAATGTTCAGTTAATCTTCACCTCAGATTAGGAGACGTGTTAATTGCTTGAGACCAGATACACAAATAGTTAAGCTTCACGTTATTTATAAATAAATAAATAAAATGGAGAGTAATAGAGGAGAAAAAATAAATCCTAACTTACTGACTTGAGTTAAACTGTCATTGAGCCAAAGGACCTTTTTTTTTTAAAGTTGTCAAATGCAAATATATGTGGGAGTGAGTCAATAGATAATGCTAGCTTATTATTTCTTTCTTGCAGGATGCCATATGCCACCACTCATCTCTTTAAATATTAACTTCTCAAACTGACCGGGTAAGTTGGAGAAGAACCCCCGTTCTGGGAGCTCTATACCATGGCAGTGTGAAATGGTCTGTTGAGCCTGCAGAGGAGTTGGGAGGAGAATGGTAGTAAATTTAGAGCAAGGGTACAAACACCTCTGAAGTCACACACTGGACTCTCAGAGACACCGGGTGGGCCTCTGTGGACTGTCTCCCCTTCTGCGGGTTTCAGACACGCTCTGCCCAACCTTCCCAGCCACAGGAAAGAAGAAATCACCTCAAATGTTGAGATAATGCCTGAACTTGCAGCATGTACTCTCCCGCCGTCCAGGCCACCCCCATCAAATTCTATCTTTGTTTTAGGCCATGACTCATGACCTACCCCCACCTCTCAGCCAGCTGTGACTCACAGCAGAGGCCAGGAAAACTACAGGCTGAATTGAACCGGCAGGGGTGGGAGAGAGCTACGTTTTTCTTTTTCCATTTTTTTTTTTTTTTTTTTTTGACCTAGTGAGAAAAGCTAGGTCTAGTGGTCAAGTTGTGGGAATCTTCTTTGAGGGCCTTTTCATTTGTTGTGTGTGTGTTTAATTGGCGGGAGGGGAATTCCTGCACTGGCTGGGGGATTCAGCTGGTTCTTTTCTCTTAAGGTGACTCAAAGATACTGATAATTTTATCTTTGAGAATAATCTATCTTTGCCTGATTGAAAAATGCCTCCCCCATTTTTTTCTTTTTATTTGTTTTTTACAACTCCTGGAATTTTTACCCTTTACAATGTAACTTTACTCCTTTTAAAGAGTGGGTCGCTCTTCCCTATTTTCAAGTCTGGGTTTTGACATGAGGCTTGCCTTGGACACTAGAATGTTGCAGGAGTGATCTCCTGCCACCACGGCCGAGGCCTCAAGAGGCCGTGCATTCTCCTGTTCCATTCACTGCCCTGCTTTGATGCAGTCTGGCCTGCTGGGAGCTGATGCCACATCCAGCAGAGCAACGTCATTCAATCTAAGACCATCATAGAGAGGCCAAACCACAACCAAACTACCAGATGCCTGTAGACAAGTGAGTGAGCCCAGCGAATCCTGGTCCAACAGAGCTCAACTGCTCAGGTTACCTGTAACTTTATGAAAAAGAAAGAAAGAAAGAAACAAACAAACAAAAAAACCACAAATCCAAGATTGTAATTCTAAGCCACTAATATTTGTGGTAGTTTGTTACGGTGGCACTAAATAGCCAACATGCTACTCTTATACATTTTCCTTCAGTTATGTGGACTGACATTTTTAGATTAAGAAAACTTATGACCTATGTATTGTAGAAGACCATATGATGTCTGAAGCCTGAATTCTTTCAGTTCTCCAAATATTATAGCTCAAGGACTCTCCAAAGTGGGAGAAAGTTAAGGTTTTTTTTCTCTCAATTTTTTTATTAAATCATAACTGTGTAAATCATAATGCATTTATGGGGTATAATGTGCTGATTTTATATACAATTTGGAATGCTTACATCAAACTGGTTAATATAGCCTTCACCGTACTTACTAAATTATTGTGTTAAGACATTTATACTCTACTCTTAATTGATTTGACATGTACCCTTGCAATATGCACCATATGTGAGGTCCCACCGATTACCCTCCCTCCATCCAACCTCCCCCCTCCCCTCTCCCTTCTCTTCCCTCCTTCATCCTGGGCTATAGTTGTGTTTTATATTTCATATGAAAGTGTGGGTGATAATATATTGGTTTCATAATAGTACTGATACATTGGACACTTTTTCTTCCATTCTTGAGATACTTTACTAAGAAGAATATGGCCAGAGAGTTTTACCTGTATCCTGCCATCCAAATGTTTTCAAACCTGAGTAAGTGCCAGACTCTTTGTAGTGGCTTTTTAGGGCTACAGACTTGGTGTCTTAAGACACAGAAATTTGGTTTCTTGCCCCCCTCTCTGTCTTCTTTTCTCCTTATCCTATTTTTTCCATCTTATAAAGACACACCAGTTATATTGCATTAGTGTAACTCTAATGATCTCATTTTTAATTACCTCTTTAAAGACTATATCTCCAAATATAATCACATATTGAAGAACTGACAGGCCTTCATCATATGAATTTTGGGGGCATAAAATTTATTTATCTAACATAGAGGTATGATTATATTACTACCCTACTTAAAATTGTTGTATGGTTCTGAATTATATGTTAAGAATGGAATAAAGTTTTATTGTTTCCCAACCTCATCTCCTTATTAGTTCCTCCATTAACTTAATCTAGTACTCAAAGTTACCCCAGACTTGGTCCCTTTATGCCTATATTTATTTCCAATTGGTGATACCACCGCGGACCACATCTATTTGTCTACTTTCAGTTCCTTGAACACACACACACACACACACACACACACACGATTCTCCTGTTTCTATGTCGGTCATCCATCTCTTCCTTATGTTGGAAGAGCTTTTCCCACAGTATTGCTTGTCAAAACCCATTGCAAATCCCACTGTTCCCAGTTTAGAATTATGATCAGAGAAAATTTCTTCCAAATATTGTGGCATCACCCAACATGTCTGTTACTGTACTTTTTATAGTATTTCTATTTTCTGCTTATTGTCCCTGTGAGCTGGAATTCTAGCTTATTCCCTTTTGTATTTCCTACCGCACTGCTTTTCTCCAAGGACTATGGGTCCCTGCAGTAGACAACACCATGGTCACTGGTTTTTGTATTATCCTCTTCTTCTGGGCACATGGCCTCCCTTGCAGCTAGGTGGGGATATGTGACTAAATTGTGGCCAGCAGGATGTGGGCAGAGGCACTGCCTGGCAAATCCCCTCTGTGAGGCTGTACCACTCAGGCCCCTGTTTACTCTCAGCTGCATTCACTGTTTTTCTCCTGTTCCTCTACGAGCTGCGTGACTCTACCCAACTCTACCCACACTCCCCTTCCTTTCTGGATTCTGGGTCGGTTCAGCCAATGGGAGAAATTGGCTAAATATTGGCATATGGGAAAGAAGAAGCCAGGATAGTCCTCCTTTTCTTTCTCTGTTTCCTAAGGGATTTCTGTAGATAGCCACATCTCCTCCATAGCTCAAAATCTGCTGGACAATAACACACTATGGATCTTGCCTCAGTTGGATATTCTAGGTTTCTGGACTTCACTAAAACCATCTCACCTCCCATTGTCCCACAATCCATGGGGTGATAGTTGCTTCCTGATCTTACTCAGTTTGGGCAATTTCTCTGTCCTTTGACACCTGGAGAACAGAAACCATAGTTCCCAGGGCTGTTCTGAAAGCAAATCAACTAAAATATGCAGAATTAATAACTGAGGACCTAGCCTGTGATGGTCACCTTGAGTCTCTCCAGTAGATGTGTGGAGACCCTCTGCCCTTGGGTCTTGGTTTTCTGTGCCCAAGTGGCCGCATGTAGCCTGTCTGCATTGCCACTGTGGCTTCCCTTCAGCTCTTACTTTGTAGAGGCTTCATATGATTTGCTTCACTACTTTTATTTTTAACTCTAACCTTTTTTTCCCCAAAATGGGCACAGCTAGGTGGGGATATGTGACTAAATTGTGGCCAACAGGAAGTTTCCTCAAACTTCATGGCTTCAGCACTGACCTTTCTGCAAGAGGGAGGATCCCATGTCATCTTTATCTGTCCTCACCCTGTTGAGTTTCCATCTGGTGTCCCCTGTTGCCTTGTGGCCCCTTCCTGTTGGCTGCCCTTGTACTTCACACAGAGGAAGTGTTGTCTGGGAAGGAGGGGCCTAGTCTCCAGCCCACTAGTGATACAGTTCATAACTTTTCTCTGAGCCTTCAATGCTCCTGGTAGAGGTATGTTGGGGAACAAAACCAAGCAATCAGGAAGATACAGGGTACTTGTTTACAATCTTCAATGCCTGGGCCTTCTTGCCATATTGAAATGGAAACTGGCAAAAACACACACACCTTTGATTAAGAATATGCAGGTGTATAAGTTTAATTAAAGCAGAAATTTCAAGATCTTCCTCAGAAATGATGTTTTACAGAGTCTGGGCTGTTTTCCAGAAATTCATTTGTCATTCAAACACTCCAAGGGATCCTGGCAAAGATCTATCCAAACCTCTGTAGGGATGAAACTCATCCTGCCTCTCAAGAGATGAAAAACTCTGACATGGAAGGTTCAGGCTTCAGGTATATTCCATACACAGGAGGGAGAAGGGACACCTCCTTAACTGTGACAGCAGGGAGGGATAACATGGAGGACTGACTGTGGTAGTGGCTCTAACTGAGTCATTCTCCTTTTATCAGTGCCCTTTGTAGCGCCATCCTGTACTGACACTAGGCTTGCCCAAGTGACTTGCACTGACTGATAGAATGACTTTATATTAATATTACATATTATAGAATATTATATCATAATCCTAATGCGTCTATGTATTTGCATGTGTATATACATGTACTTGTGTTGTGGCCTGACAGTTAAGTTCGCAAACTCATCCTAGAGAAAGTGCTATATACCTCATTGCTGAATATCACCACTGTGGTCACCTTACAAGTGCTCCCCTTGGGAAGCTATGCAGCAATGACAGTGCCTAGTCCACAAAATCCACTTCAAAGTGATTTTGGAACTCTTTCTGGAATGGCTGTCAGATCTGTCATTGTATTACCTGTGATGCCCTGAATGTTATTAAAATGTCTTCCTTTCAATACTTCCTTTATCTTTGGGTAAAGAAAAAGTCATTAGGTATCAGATTGGGTGAGTAGGGAGTGTTTTTCGATATAGTTATTGGTTTACTGGCTAATATCTCCCTCACAGACAGGGCCATTTAAGGGGAACGCTGTCTAACTCTTTCACAGAGCCTTTTCTGCACTTCCAAATACTAAACTTGGTTAACTATCTAGTTGATACAAATTCATAATGAACAAACCCTCTGATATTGAAAGTGGTTAGCAACATCATTTTGACTCTTGATTTGGACTGATGGAACATTTTTGGTCATGAGAATTGGCTGACTTCCACTTTGTCATATTGGTATAGCCACATTTCAGCACCAGTGATAACACAGCCCAAACGTTGTCTTGCCTCTACGCAAACTCCAACTTTCCTTTGCTTTTGCTCATCGGTGAGCTTTTTTGGGACCGTTTTTGTGCATACCTTTTCCATACCAAGATTTTCAGTTAAGATTTTCCTAACATTTTCTCTATCCAGGGTTATTTGGTCTACAATGCTTCTCACAGTCAGCTGATGATTTTGATACACAATTCGACATATTTTTGCAACATTTTCTTCAGTTCTGTTCATTACTGGCCTCCCTGACCTGTATTCATCAGTGGTGCTTTCTCTCCTCTTGGAAAAACGTTTCATCCATTTGTACATTGCCAGTTTTCTCATGGCATTATTGTCATAAACTTGGACTAACATGTCTCTGATTTCACTTCCACTCTTGTCAAGTTTAACAAGAAATTTAATTTTGTTCATTGCTCTCAAGCAAGTTCTAACATTCTTGTGACAGCACGCAAAAACACACAACAACAATAATGAACACCACTCAGCAAGACACTGCGATAGGTCCACAGAAACACAGCTGTGAGATACTGATATATCAAGGTTGTGAAGCCTCACAGAGCTATTTGTACAGTGCTGCTGTTGTAAGCACATGATGGCAAGTTCAGGAACTTAATAGTCAGACCTGGTATACGCACACACAACATGCTGTGAGGAAGGTGTTAAGATCCTTCTGGACAAGGAAGATCGTGGATAAACATTAGTGGTTTGTCTACTGTTGAGTTTCTTTAGTTACACACTACTAGCCCAATCTCTCCGTTAAACCAATCCTCCATCTAGCCATCCATCCTTAAATACTCTCTAAGTAATAAACACACATGAGTCTTTATTCTAGACCCTAATAAATAATTTGTCTATGCCCTTCTCCTTAATCACCTTAACTCTGGTAGGATATGTTGAGGTATTACTGGAATCTGAAATATTGAGATGTACTATAATAAATAGAGTTTCATTTCATGTCATTGTGATACCCAGTACAAGTTTTTCAGTGGCTCTGGACTCTTCTTGCTCCGGTAGGTTAGCATCTACCTACTTCAACCCATGGGGTTCTTGGTGGATTCATGTTTCTCCTGACCACACTCTCCTAGCTCTCCTTCAACTGCTAACTGATGGTACAGCATGTCTAGATGCTCATGCAAATTTTAAGGCTCGGTTTTTTATTAGGCATGCCATCCGATTTTTTATAGCACTTCACATTGTTATGACCCTACCATGTCCTACCCCTCACTCACCCCCTCAATCCACACATAAAGGGATGCTATACACATACATAGACACACTCTGTATATATACACTTACATTTACACGTGTCTGTGTACATACACACATATAATGCTGAGCTAGGACCCAGTTACCCAGTCACAAAGTAAGTCAAAGAGTTAAATATAAGAGAAGCCCAGGAGACAGGGTGACTGCCTGAGGGGTATAGTAGAAGAGGAACTGAACGAGAAAAAGACTGTACAGACTTATTGCCAAGCCCCCCTCCTGGCTGGCGCCCTGTGAGTAGGCACTGAGCTAAGTGCTTGTGTTGCCATCTTCCCCTTCCTGCCCCGATCTACCTTCCCATCTTCTCACCCTGCTGTGCACCATGCTGAGGGAGGCTGATCCACACAGACTTTGCCATTCAGTGAGATTCTCATGTAATTTATTTGGGGGATGATCCCAGGAGGTGCCAATAGAGGACCAGGGAAGTGAGACAGGGAAGGGAAGGAATCCAAGTGCGGGTGTGTTACCAGGCAAATTCTCAGTGTGGGTGGCTGTTGCTGCACCCTGCTGGCACTCTGGGACACCATGCAGGGCTAACTCCTGCCAGTTACCGGGCTGGCAACGCACATGTCAGCTCTCCAGCACGTTTGCTGTGCCCAAGAGACAGGCGTGCTGGCTCCATAGGAAAAAAGCCCCAGGCCAAATGCCTTAAGAGTAAAAAAGTCTTTATGTTTACCTGTGTGCAGAGAGGATGTGGGCAGGGCTGCTGCTTGGATAGGGTAATGGGTGGCACCAGCAGGACATACAGACAGTGAGGGGAAGAGTGAGGTCCAGGGCTGAGTTCTCAGACTATTTACCGGCCCTGCCTCACCCTTCCCTTGCCCACTTTGGCTGCATCCCTGGGGAAGTCCACAGCTTGTGTCGACACGTCCCTCCCGGGATTCCATCACTGCTCTATGGCTTTGCACCTGCCGCCAGAGCACAGTAACTGCTTTGAAAGTCAGAAGCCCTAGGACAATGCATGGCTCCCTCTTGCTTTTCCGAAACCATGCTTTATACTGAACAGTCCTCTATTCTTCACTAAAAACTACCCGTTGTTTCCTATCTGATATAGGCTATATTTTTGTATTTCAGTAGCCTCGTCAATACCTTACAACCACCCAATTGTTAATATTTTTCTTCTTTTGCAGATACAAAAATCTAAGTCACCTAAGACCATGCAGCTAGGATGGAAATGGCTCAAAATTGAAACCTGATTTTGTTGTTTACATGTCCACTTTTTTTTTATTGTTAAATCATAGCTGTGTACATTTGTGCAATCAAGGGGTACAATGTGCTGATTTCATATACAATCTGAAATATTCTCATCAAACTGTTCAACGTAGCCTTCATGGATTTTCTCAGTACATGTCCACATTTTGAGTACACATAATGCAGCCTTATTGTTAATAAAAACTGTTATTAATACTGCACTTCGAGCTCAGCACTAAACCATAGGCTTCACTGTCCATCAGTTGAACAGGTCACCTGAAGGCCCTGGGCTGCTTGATGCACAGGAGCGTGGAGCAGCCTGTGGCCAGGCAGTTCCGACTGGCCAGGTGATGCCTGGATAGATGGTCTCCCCAGCACCCCCCAACCAGGCCCTATTGAAAATCTGAAAGAGACAAAATGCCTGTGGAACCCTGCAAGAGAGACCAGATGCTGGGGAAAACCTGTCCACACCGCAGCACTCATCCGGGATGCACAAAGCAAGAGAAGCTTCAGGAAGGATGAACAAAGCACAAAACAGGGAGTGTCTCTGCCTCATTAGAGAATAAAATGGATGTCTCCCACCTCTTGTTTCTCTATTCATGACTCCAGCACAAGATGAGTATGAAAAACAGATGCTGAGAAATAAACTCCCCAGGTCTATTCTCAAGATTTCCACGGAGAAATATCTGAAAGGGAAAAACTAACAAGAGGAATCTTTCTGTGAGGGGCAGTGCCTGGGTGTCTGTGTTTTCCGCCGCTAGCGTTTCTGTTGGCAAACTGTGCTCGCATCAGAGCCCGTTCTCCAGGTCCCTTAAGTAGGCCCAATGGGGCTCGTGAGATGCAGCCCCCAGCTAGGTTCCCCCCCTCCCCCCAATGTGACCCCAGGGTGCCTGCTGGAGTCTGTGAACAGACAGAGGTCTGCAGAGTGCCCTCCGCCTCCCTTTGTCCCGCTGGCTCCAGCCTGCAGCAGCTGATCTGGTTATTGTGCTACTGAATAGAATTTTTAGGGGGCCACAGTGATCGTAAGAGCCTGGGAAACCAGGAGGGCTGAAAGCCAGGAAGAACAGCACATCAACTATTAATCCCTAATACTGCCCATAATTAGAGGATGCCTTTGGGTTGGGGGCACTTGAAGATGCCTGAACTAAGGCAGAGAAGAGCCGGGCTGAGTTCGGTGGCCCACCATTTGCCATATGCGCTGTCACTGACACAATTATCTCATTTGGTGGAATGGGCATTTTAAAAAGAACAGCAGAGAGGCATGTGCAGAGTAGACTTGGGGCAGACCCCAACTGCATTTAAGATTTAATTCAAATTGCCTTAGATTTCTCAGCTGTCCCCCTCCCCATTCTTAAAACCATGTACACTTTAATGGGAATTTAATCTGCGTGGCTCTGATTTGTTTACCTCATCAAAATGCTGTTTTGTAAGAACGACTTCACACGCTCTCTACATTTGCATAACTTTCTCTTGGGCTATACTTCTTAGAAATAAAAACTGATGTTGAGCCTGACCTTAACAGGTTTACTTCTTCTGAGACTTGGAGGGACAGTGGATCAAAGGACTGTAAATTTTCTTTTTTTTAAGTATGGAATGCTTCATGAATGTGCATGTCATCCTTGCATAGGGCCCATGCTAATCTTCTCTGTATCATTCCAATTTTAGTATATGTGCTGCCGAAGTGAGCACAGGACTGTAAATTTTAATTAAAGTTTCTTAGCTTGAAGCAGATACACAATGCTACTAGCTAGTAAGTAGTCAGGCTCTGTTTAGAGCCAATTTTGAGTATCTATTCAATATCTTATTCTACTGGAGAACAAATTGGTGTTTTAACAGGATATAACACTGAATTAGAAGCAGCATAAAATAGCCAATTTACATACTGTCCATAATCTCAACCCAGAAAGAAACATTGAATTAAATACAGTTGCCACAATTGACCACCATCCCCAGAAGATCGTGTTGAATAGTGAAAGATTTGCATACATTTAAATTAGATTTCACACAATCTGTAAAATGACAAAGTATTAGAGGGATTAACCTAATTAAATGAGCTTGAGCTCGGGAGAATGCCTCAAAGAGATCCATAGTGCAGATATAGTCCAAGTAGGATCACAGTGAAGCTTTCCAGAACCCATTCTGTCCCTCTCCTCAGCTCTCAGGGCTCCCATTACCCTCGGCACACTTGTGTATGCAGTGACATCTAGTGACAATGAAAATAAAACCAGTTCCAAGGACACTTTCCTCCCCTGAAAGGCACCAAGAACATGACCAGGTAGCTCTGTCACCATAGAATCACACACAGTACTTTCTGTTGTGAAACAAATAGACCAGCTTCTATACCAAACATGTTAATAGAGAGTAATAAAAGAAGTAGCAACATAGTTCACCAAACTGCCCTGGAATCAGAATCCAGACAGGTAATTATAATAGATTTCATTTTGTTCTGTTTGTCCACAGTGAAAACTGATGTGCACACAATTTCACAGAGTCAGTGTGGAGTGTTCTGAAGGACCACTGGCATCTTCCAAGGAAAGAATGTACCGTGATTAACAGAAGATGTTGCCCAAAATGCACATTCAAAAAGGTTAGAAAATGTGCATAAACAAGTTACACAGGCAAGACAAAGATTTAACCAAATATCAAATTACCCTTGATCTACATGAAATCCAATCAGACAACTGAAGAAAGCCATAATAAAATATTTTTCCTTCAATTTTGTCTGAGTTTAAGACTTCAAGCAACAATTTTCTCCATATAACAGGAACTTGGGGTCTTGTCTTGGTAGCGGTAGAAGATAAAATAATAATATCCTCCCTCCCTCCCTTCCTTCCTTTCTTTTCTATCTCTCTTTGTCTCTTCTCTCTTTCTGATTTGTTTCTTCTTTCTTTCTTTTTATCTCTCTCTCTCTCTCCCCCTCCTCCTCTTCATTGTTGTTGTAATTTTCATTTCTATCTTTGGGGCTCTCTTTCTTTGCCCCTGTGGAAAAATAAATCTATAAACAAGCTAATTTAAGCAAATTAGTCTTAAAGTTGTATTTTTAAAATACTAGCTATGCAGCACAGCTAAGACCTGATGAAAGCATTCTAGGTTTTTCTGAACTATTGATTGTGAATTAAATAAATGCTTGTTGACTGAGTAATCACTGACACAGCAACAGAACTTGCATTTAAAGGATTTCCATAGTAAATTCTGTAGCCAACTTGCGTAAAGAGGATAGCCTACTTATAATTTACCTTGTGATAATGTGGGATTTACAGAGGGTGCCGAACATTTATAAACATTTTAAACAATGTTACCTATGTATTACTTTGTGAAGTTGAGTTGAAGGAGCCGTTACTGGTCCAGTGTTCTCAGACATGCTACACACGTCCCTATCACCTGCAATTCCTAAACAGAGTGGGCAGGTAGGTAGGAGGAGGTTGGGGTTGCTCCAGAATGCCCTCGAGCTGGGCTTTGGGGCTTGAATTTATAGTTTTTAGTTCTGATAAACAAGTACCTTTCACTTCAAATACATTTGCAAAATGCTCATTTGAAGATTTCCATAGAAAATGAACTCCCTTCCTACTACGCCTTTTCACCTTTCATGAGCTCACTGGGTTAGTCTTGTCCCAGCACCAACCATAAGACTATCACAGATCCATGCAGTGTGAATTCCAGATACTGCAGGTGAAGAATCAAGCAATGCAGCCTAGTAATTCCTCATCTGCAACTTCATTTGCTTGCTTGTCCCCACTCTAACTTCTCACCTGGGCTTTTTCTTTCCTTTATTTTGAAGACACGTGCTTAGATGACAGTAGTCCATCGACTCCACTCCAGAAGTGCTCAGATGATAGTAGGCCATTGACTCCACTCCAGAAGTGTATCCCTTTCAACAGGAAAGTGCTTTCAAAGTTGGTTCAATCACTCACTTGCCCTCCTCAAACATTCCATCAGAAATTCACATGCCACCCTCTGGAATCTGACTCCTCTGTCGGTCTCCATCAGCATTCTGTACTCCACACCGACATCCACGATTGCCCTTGAGTTATTTATCAGACTGTTTGCCGTGCAACCCTCTGTTTTTACATCTCTACACCTGGCTCCATCTTAACTTGCAACTGGGATTTTCTTTCCCCTTTGCAAATCTTTTCGTATAACAAAACCCACTGACCCCAAGTGACACCTCTGCCACGCAGCACCGTTTTTAGTGGCTCTCTGTCCTCCCCAGCAAGTTCACTCTCTTCTCCCTCCTGGGTCCCTCCTTCTCTGTCTCCTTTGCTCTTTCCTCCCCCTCTGACATCAGAGTTCCCCAGGGCTCTGTCTCTGATTTCTTCTTTCCCTCCCCTGCTCTGGTCTCTTTTAAATACCCACATTTTCATTTCCAGCCCAGACCTCTCTCACCCCCACCAGATTCTTCAACTATCTTCTGAACACCTCCACTCAGAAGCTGAAGGACATTTCAAGCTTCACATGTCCAGTGCCAGACGCCCCGTCCTCACTCCTACCTCCTCCTTCCCCAGTTCCCCCGTCCATCTTGTCTGAGGGTCACTTCAGCTTTCCGATTACGATAGCCAAAATCTTGGAAGAATAAATACCTTCTTTTGTATTCTCACCACATCCAATCTGCAAGCAAACCATAGCGCCTCCTACTTCAGCATATTCAGTATCTGCTCATGACCTCTGCTGCTACCTATGTGGGTCAGCACCCATCTTTCTCACCTGGGTCATTGTAATAAGCTTCTAAGTGGCTTCTGTACTTTCCCCCTTATTCCTCTTACGTCTAGCCTTAGCCTAGCAGAGTGGCCATTTAACACATGTGTTCAGACATATCACTTAACACTCCAGGGTTATTTTTTTTTAATTTCACTCAGAATAAAAACCCAAATCCTTGGAGCTCAGGGCCCCATGTGGCCTGGCCCACGTTCAGTTCTCTGACCTCCTCTCTCCTCTACTCCCTGCTCCTGCCAATCTGGCCTCCTTGCTCTTTGGCAACAATGCCAGGCAGTCTCCCACCTCAGGACTTTCGTACCAGCTCATCTCTCAATCTAGAATATTTTCCCCACAAATAGCCATTTGACTAACTTCTTCACCTCTGTGTCTGCTCAAATAAAATATCCCCTTCTCTGTGAGGCTTGTTTCTCCATGTGGCTCAGCTTGGTTTCCACACAGCATGGCAGTTTTTGGGGTAGTTCTTCTTACCTGGCAGCTCAGTCTCCCCCACAGGTGACAGGTTTGGGTGCAGAAGCAGCAGGTCTTCATATGACCTTCCAACATCATTGGCATCACACTAAATTGGTCACAAGTCAATCATGAAACCTGCTGTTTTGGAGACTCATGCATACTTCAGTAGATAGTGCTACTTCATTCCTTTTTATTGCTTATACTATGGTTGCTCCAATTCATCTGTTGATGAACAGATTGGTGATTGTCAGGGGGCTGGGGAAGGGGAGGGGGATAAGGAGCAATTGTTTATAGCGGGTGTTTCCTCTTGGGGATGAAGAAATTATTTTGAAACTGAACAGAGTAAGTGGTCACTCAATATTGTGAATATTCTGAATACCACCAAATTATTTACTTTGGAGCATTCAATGTACGCTACATGAATTTCACAAAAATACAAAGAAAGTCAGCCCAGATAGAAGGAAAGAGGACTATACAGAGGTGAGTACGAGGAGGTGGAGCTTTCTTGG
Organism: Loris lydekkerianus; assembly: GCA_963574355.1. Lineage (NCBI taxonomy): Eukaryota > Metazoa > Chordata > Mammalia > Primates > Lorisidae > Loris > Loris lydekkerianus. The sequence goes on from CAUYPK010133231.1 coordinate 19,976, forward strand.
AGCTGATCTCTGGAAACCAGCACACATTCTCGGCTGTAAGTCCATTGAGCCCAGGGAACTCTGTCTGTCTGTGGAATGGATGCATTATGTGTCTCTATTTTAGTTCATGTCCTATCATGTTTTCTCACAACATTAAAAGCATGAGAACCTAAGCTATCCTATCATCACTACCCAGAAAATTAAACTAGCACTTAGTAGGTACTAGTTAAGGACTTAGTCAATATCTTTTAGTCAATGTCTGTTGCTGGTCCTGTTTCAAAACATCTTTCTGAGCTGATTGTTCAAAACTCCAGAATTTGCTTTCTTCTAGGAACACATCTGGAATGAGTTGTTAAGATTCTGTTGCAGGCAGTTCACCAACAAGACAACTGTGCATTGTAGTCAGAGACCCCGACTCACAAAACTATGAGCCAGAAACTGCTTTAATCTTTTTATATATTATTTAATCCTCAGAGCCACTCTGTGAAGAAGTTGCTGCTATACTCACTTCACAGAAGAAGAAATTAAGCATAGAGAAGTTAGGTAACTTGCCTAAGTTATGCAACTAGTAGTAAATGTGCTAGGATTCAAACCCAGACATGATGGTTCTATAGTCCACGATCATATCTGCTTTGCTACTTACTTTTAATGTGTAACTTAAACTCTCTAACCCTTATTTTCTTCATTAGCAAAAAGATAACAATTGTGCCTACTTCTAGTGTTGTTTTGAGTTTTAAATGATGTTATGTGTTGGGGAATGTTTCATGAATGTTAAAACCATATGTAATTCCTGCAGTAATACATGACTCTATTTCTTCCATTTGTTCAAGCATATTAATTGCATACTTTCAATATACAGGATAGAATAAGATTGGATTCTTGTCTCAAAAAATATGCTGTGTATTCAAGGGATAGATAATTGAACAACTAATTATACTACAGAGTGATAAACTTTCGACAGGAAAGATATGGGGGAAAGGTTTGGGAGTTTGGACCCAACTTCATCCCTGAACCTAGGCAGGAGTTTTAGAGTGAGTGCCTTCAGCCCCTTGGCCATGGAGTGCAGAAGCCTCAGTGCCAACAACTGCAGTTAAACTTCGTGTAAGTTAAACTTTATGTAAACTTTGTGCCACATGGGCCATGTTTAGAAGCTCAGAATTGTTATCTCAAAACCACTTAGGTTGAGGTAGCAGTCTCACTGCCCATAGCACAATTAGCTTTGAACTTGGTGGAGAACTACACAAAGCCAATAAAAGCAAAAGGCCTTGGGCAGACAGCGATGCCATCTTTAATGGGCAATTTTAACATTCGGGTTGACTTTTCATTCAAAATGAGAGTATTTTTCTTTAATAACTTGCCATTTGAGATAATGAGAGCAGAAACTGTTTCAATCAAAAATAATTGAAAGCATTATATTTTTTAAGTATCTTCAGTTCAATGAATATTATAAACCTCAAATTTCCTGTGCACTTTAATACTCTTTCAAATTTTTACAGAAGAAGGAAAGGTAGAAAATTTCTGCCCAAATTGTATCACCCCTAATACTTCATTGGTTCCAGTGCCTCAAATGGTAAATGTACACACGTTTTTTCCAGAGTGAGGAATAGTGTCTCATTGGAGTAACAGATGGATGGATGATTTGTCTAAAGCAAAATTGAAATTTTATTTAAGCATTTGATAATGTTCTTTTCTATTAGAAGGGGAGGGTAAGATTAGGTTGCCATTAGGCAGGGCATTTTTGCATAATATTGCACATACTTTCTTGCAATGTATGCCTCCATTTCTGTTTGAGATTTAAACAAAGTATTATGTTGGATATGGTATGATGGAGGGTGTCTACCCACAGCAGCAAGTGAGAATAAGGCTTGGATGGAAGAAGTTTATTATACAGGTTGCTGTAATTTGGATATTTGTCCCTTTGAAATTCTGTGCTGAAATTTGCTCTCCAATGTTAGAGGATAAAATGATTTAAATATATCATTTTGTTTTGTTTCAGGTGTTTGAGTCTTAAAGGCAGATCCCTTGAAAATAGATTAAAGTATTTCCTCTGGAGGTGAGACCTCACTCTATTAGTTCCTGCTAGAGCTGGTTATTAAAAAGAACCTGGCCCACCTCCTTCTCTCCAAGGCACTCTGCACACAGTGGGTTCCATTCGCCTTCCACCATGAGTGGAAGCAGCCTGAACCTGTGCCAGAAGCACATGTTGGTTCCATGCTTCCTGTGCAGCCTGCAGAACCATGAGCCAGAGAAACCTCTTTTCTTTATAAATTATCCAGCTTCAGATATTTCTTTGTAGCAAAGCAAAACACACTAAGACACAGGTTCCAGAGAGGAGGCTACCATGTGCTATGCAGGGCCACAGGGGGAAGCACCAGTGAGGTCAGAAGGCAGAAGGCAGGAGCTGGGGGAGGTCTAGACCAGAATGTTTATTGGGGTTTCTATGAGAGAGGCAAGGCTGGGCAGGGTGAACAGTTTAGGACTGGCTAGGATCAGATTATGTTGGTGGGCTTTTGGTCTCTAGTTGGCTGGGACCTGCTCCTGGAATGATTTAAGGTAGGAGCAATATTGGCTTTGTGTGTGAGAGTTAGATAAGGCGTGGTAGGGGCTCTAAACTCAGGATTGCCTGGTTTGCCTCGGTTGCTCTTGGCCCAGCCTTTTGCTTCCTATAAAAATTGACAAGTTCAGAGAATGGCAGTTTTTCTGGGAAGGGCAGTGTCTCCCTAGGAGAGAGGTTACACAGGACAGAAAATAAAGAATGCAGAAAATAAAATAAAATAATTATTTAAAAATAAATAAAAACAAATTAAAAAAATTTTTAAGTAAAGAAAAAAATAGACAAAATAAGAAAATATTGTTAATATTGGCCCTGTGATGGATTAATGCTACATAAAAAATCCAGACAGAAAAGTATGTGTTTCATATTCGTCATTATTATTTATGCTTTTTCTATTTGACAGAAAAGAATGAGGCAATTTGATTTTTCACTTTCTATTGATTGCTTCATCTTTTAATGGCGTTTAGGAAGAATCCAGGAAAAGTTTCAGTTGTTTCCCTGAGACTTTCAGAAACAGGGTCATCTAGTACATTGGGCAGAGCCAAGAAATAAAATTGAGTGGAAAGAGATGCCAAAAGAATGAGATGCTGCACAAACACACGAACAAACTAGGCTGAATTTTTAGTTAGGCTCAGGTACAGGAATAGGAGGGTGAAAAGAGGCCACTTTCTACTCCCCAACGTTCTCTTTCCATTGGGATGATATTTATGGAGGAAGGAGTCTTTACAAAGAGGGAAATGAGAGCTAGACTATGGTATAACTTCCAAAGTTTTGAGGAACTAAAGATTATTGAAATATAAAAATACAGAATGAAACAATATATTTAAAGCACATTTTCCTTGTATTGCTAGAAATGTTTTGAAAGAATTAAATGAGAAGAGAAGAAACACCTTTATCAACAAAAATTGAAATAGTTCTAAAATACACTTTAGAAGTAATAACATATATTTAAAGTATTTATAAGATGAATGATTTATTAGTAGTTTGTCTTTGGTTTCTCATATTGTCTTGTGACCCATCATTTAAAAAGGAAAAAAAAAAAAAAAAAAAAAAGGCCGGGGGCAGTGCCTCCTAGCACTCTGGGAGGCTGAGGAGGGTGGTTTGCTCAGGAGTTCAAGACCAGCCTGAGAAAGAGCAAGACCCCATGTCTGAAAAATAGCTGGGCATTATGGCAGGCACCTGTAGTTCCAGCTACTCGGGAGGCTGAGGCAAGAGACTTGCTTTAGCCCAGGAGTTTGAAGTTTCTGTGAGCTATGACACTACAGCACTCTACTGGGGACAAGAAAATGAGAATTCGTTTAAAAAAAAAAAAATTCTGTGAGTTGACTGGCATTAGAAAATTGTCCAGATAAGCACAATTTGTAGGTGAGCCTCCTGCAGACCAAACTACCATTCCCAAATGAAGACAAATCAAACTCTTTCGGAGGTTTAGCCTTTATTTTTGTATTGTTCACATGGCATATGATTATTATTACATTATTTTAATATACTTTGCCTTTTTAAAAAGTAAATCTTATTTTTTTCAGGTGATGTGGCTTATGACACATTTCCTAGGCACTAGTTTACACAAATACTGCACCTATTTAAGTCACCTTTTTTAATGGGATACATTTTGGAATGTTGAAACAGATTATTTGGTGGGATTCCTAGAATGTTTGCTTCCCATAAACATTTTCATCTTAATCCCTTAGAAGGAAAATATTTTTTACTATAAAATAACAAATGTGGCTATAGTTTCATTTGATCTACTGTCTTTACACTTAATAAAATTGGTGTGGTGCTTTTTCAGCCATCAAGTGAAACAGGAAGAATAAAACTATATCTCTAATAATAACAAAAAAGAGTATATGAACAGAAACCCTAGTTTAGAAATGATACTTATGTTTGTATCATGGATGGCTACTGAACTGAGATTTCTAACTATAAAAATATGAAATCAAAGACAAAATCACATTGCAAGGGATACTTGGGGCAGCTGCATTAAACATTTTAAACCTTGATGTGAAATAATTGGTTTAAAAAGTTCTGTATGCTTTTCAACCCAATAGCAACCCTCGCCAAGTTCATCTTCTCAGGGCTTTTTTAGAGATGAATTAAGGCAGATGATGGACAGCATTGCTCCTTGCTTTGTGCCTTATCATTCAAGTAGAAACCGGTAAATGAGTAGTAAGAGACGTTTTGAAGGGTCGAGGAAGCTGTAATGTATCTTGAAGAGGGTGTATAAAATGGGGAGAGACAGGAACACAGCCAAGGCTCTCCTCTGTAGTCTCAGCAGATGACTGGGTAGCACTTAAACAACTTCAGAGAGGTTCTGTGTTTATAGCCCCTCACTGGGGTGACGCTCTGATTTTCATGTGAGTTGAGTCATGCACTAGGAGACCACCAGAGCAAACCTTGGAGAATGCCTGTGTTTAACATAATGTGAATGTTTTTAAATAGAAATGGAGGATGCAATGAAGGAGAACGCAATGAAGCAGGCAACACGAGCAAAACTGGAGAAGCGAAATTGCATCAAGTAAAAACATCTCTTCACAGCAAAGGAAACAATCAACTGAGTGGAGTGACAACTTACAGAATGGAGAAAAATATCTGCCAAGTACACAGTTGATAATGGGTTATTATCTAAAATATATATGAAAAATCAAACAATTCAATAACAAAGCAAATAACACAATTTGAAAATGAGCAAAGACCTGAAAAGACAACTCTCAAAAGAAGATATGCACATGGCCAACAGGGATTTAAAAATGCTCAAGATTACTAATCATCAAGGCCATGCAAATTAAAGTCTCAATGAGATACCACCTCACACCTGCTAGAATGGCCATTCTCAAGAAGACCAAAGATACTAAGTATTGATAAAGATGTGGGGACAAGGGGATTCTTGCTCATTGTTGGTGGGGGTGTAAATTAATACAATCATTAACAAAAATGCTATGGAGTTTTCTTAAAAATTAAAAATAGAACCACCATATGATCCTGCAATCTGATGCTGGGTATATAACTAAAGCAAAAGAAATCAGTAAACTGAAGTGGTAGCAACTCGGCCGGGTTGATTGCAGTATTCACAATAGACAGGATGTGAAATCAACCTCAGTCCATAGATGGACAAACGGAAAAATTCATGCAATGGATCATGTTATTCATCCTTAAAAATGAAGGATAGCCGGCCATTTGCTACAACATGAATAAACGTGTTGGAGAACATTGTGCTTAGTGAAATCAGCCGGGCACAGGAGACAGATCCTGCTCAGTCCCACTTACATGTGGAATCTGAAAATGTTGAACAGTAAAATGCTGGTTGCTGGGGGTGGTGGAGGGAAGATGGGTACAATTTGTATCATTCGTACCAGAAGATTTGTATCATTTTCCAGAAGAAAGCTGGAAAAAATAAATAAATAACTAAAAAGCAATGAAGTGAAGACCTCTTAATAACACACATGAAGATGAGACTCGAGTGTCACACAGGGTGGGGGCAGACATAGGATTCTTATTCTTACATTTCTGATACACAATCAGGAAGTGAGAGAAAGGAAGGGGAGACTGTACAGAAATTTATTTTGTATACACATCCACATAAACTATTAATGTATTAAGTTATATTTAGCAGTATTATAATTATTTCTATAATTTTCCTTGAAACAATTCAATTCTCATTTCCTTGAATAGCCTTTTGGTATTAAATTACTTCAAAGCTCCTGATACCCTTAGTCAAACTTTTAATATCTAATGCAATTGTAACTATGTACTAATAGGATTAATTAATTATATCAACAGGCATATCTGCATAAAGGTTCTCCCCTTCATATCTGGCATCTGAAGAGACTTTTGAGCTGGTCTTGCAATGCACCAAAACATTAACCAAAGACTTTGAGGGATTCTAATCAGTATATTTAATTAATATTTATGTATTTGAATATCTTTAATGGTAGCAAGTAGGATAGATGTTAGCAATTATAGTCTATTTAGAGCCAAATCCAATGAATAAAAAGAACTATTACACTGTATATATAATTGAGTTTATAAATTAGGGTGGCTTGATTTTTTAGACCAAAATAGGGAATTTAATATAGCTATCTAATTGTATTTTCTTCAAAAACTCTACTAAAAATACAGAAAATATATTTAATTCAAGGTCAAGTCTCAAAAAGGATAAGAAAATTTATTCCATAGTGGTATTTATCTACCTAGCTAGCTAGCCACTACAGAACAAATTCACTCAGGGAAAAGATATTCTGGAATGCCAGTGACATTAGCTAGTTGGAGAAAGTGCTTTGACTTTTTAAGATAAGTGTAAAATTTATTTTATTTTATTTTTTAAATTAAATCATAAACACACAGATCATGTATACATTAATGCATTTATGAGGTACAATGTGCTGATTTCATATAGAATTGGGAACGCTTATATCACACTGGTTAATATATACCTCATCTCGTTTACTTAATTATTGTGTTAAGACATTTATACTCTATACTAATAGTTCCACAATGTACCCTTGCATTATGCAACATAGTGTAATCCCACCATTCACCCTCCAGATGAGATTATAAACAGAGATGGTAAGCAACTTCAAATTCATGTCACAAGTCTCTGGTTTTAGAGTGCATCCAGACTAAAATGTTTGAAACAGGGATTGATATGTTAAAATTATGAACAGTAAATCTCAGTCAGTATTTATAACTTTGAAGTACAAATTTATTCAATTCATAATATTTTAATGTATAAGATTATATATTAATACATAGAGAAATGATAATTAGCCATTAATTAACACATTGGAAATTGCACATATACATATGTATAATGATGCTAAAATGTAGCCTTGAAATGATGTCCTAGATTATAATATAACAAAATATCAAAAATTATAATGATGATACTAAAAGTAACCTTAAAGTATTTCCTGATTTCCTTTGTAGCAGGGAAAGGAATCACAAATTCCAAAAATGTCTTAAGCAGCAATAACATTTTTGTAAAAGAGAACAGAGGCTCCAAGAAAATCTGTTTTAAAGAACAATCCTCATGTGCCTGCATTAACCATTTACCACAGTCATCTAGTTTTTTTTTTTTTTTAAGTTTCTGACTGTTCTTTTTTATTTTTATTTTATTTATTTATTTATTTATTTATTTTATTGTTAAATCATAGCTGTGTACATTTGTGCAATTGCCTGTACACATTCTAAGATGCACCATAGTTGTGGCCCCACTCATCACCCTCCCTCCCCCAAAACCTCCCACCTCCCTTCCCCTTCCTTGGCCCTTTCCTCATAGTCTTGTGCTATAGCTGGGTTATACCTTCATGTGAAAGCCATAATTTAGCTTCATAGTAGGACTGAGTACATTGGATACTTTTTCTTCCATTCCTAAGATACTTTGCTGAGAAGAATATGTTCCAGCTCCATCCATGTAAACATGAAAGAGGTAAAGTCTCCATCTATCTTTAAGGCTGCATAGTATTCCATAGTGTACGTATACCACAATTTGTTAATCCATTCACAGGTCGATGGGCACTTGGGCTGTTACTCCTTGCATTGCCACTTAGATGAGGATCCCTGACAGCTCAGAAAAAAAAGTTTGACTTTGTAGAAAAAAGAAATAATCTTCTACTCTGTCTGAGGCATCATATATTTTTTAGTTTGTTACTAAGCTATTACCTTTATGCCTTGAAAATTTATTATTTTTTTCTTTTTGTTCTGGGATTGAACTTATTCTGGAAAGGGATATGTTTAAAGTTACACTGGGAAAAACATGCAGCATAGTTAACAAAAGACAACAAGGGACACACTAAATATACTAACAAACAAAGATATCTGAGAACCACTGTAGGGTTCCAAGTAGGATATAAGTTTACTTTCCCTTGAGTTCAACAGGTCTTTATCTCCAAGTCCTAAGGGTAACCTCATTACTGGCTGGAATGTATGTAGGTTTCAGGAAGCAGGGCAACAGGCCACTTTTTAAGCAATTCAGAATGTGGCATAGTGTAGCTCATGAGGTGGCCCCACATGCCACGACAGAAATCAAAGGTCAGCTGACGGAGGTCTTCAAAAAGTCATCTTGAGTAGAGAGTCTAAGACTAGCTGAGTAAGTTCCTTGTTCTGGGTGGGTCCATTACTGGAATGCAGGATCTGGAAGATATATCTCCAGAACTAACCCAGGGTAAAGAAATAAACAGAAGCTCAATCTGGCTTCCTGACAGGGACAAAATCAGGGTTAGGTCCCGGGTAAGAGAATTAAACCATTTAGCAGTCACATACAAGTATCTATAAGCTCTGAGTTTCGAGGTTAAGGTTTGCACAATGAGAACCTTAGTATTCTTATTTACAGACTTAGCAGTCTTAGTTCTTAAGATAATTGTTACCGCCAGGGATGCTATGCCTCCCGGTGCTGCATGAAAGAACCAGGCAGGACATAGATTGAAGTGCTAGCTTGCAAGAGGTGGGCTAACCAGAGGTGCAGGAGAGCCCTGAGCTCCCTACACAATGGCCATTTTTTAAGGTTATACACAATAGGTGTGGCGAGTTAAAGTAATGACATACATAACAGATGTGGAGAGTTAAAGTAATGACATATGAGCGCTGCATGGGTAAAGATTATCATGTGCTCTTTCCTCATGTGTTCTTTCTCCACAACCCCCATGAAGGAGCACCAAGCATCAATGTTTAACACCTGCTTACTAATGAGGGCCCAATCTTATCTCATTCCGGAACACTGACTTACTTGGCAGATTGCCCCTAAGTCACAAAACATCTCTAGCCTTGCCAGGAGACTGTACTGTTCTCAGTGTTTCCTTTTAATATGATAAGAATCAGTCACTGTCCTTGCAAGCATGGTGACTGTTGCTCTACAGATAATACTTAAAGAATTCCTCTAGAACTGACCTGAAGTTCTGAATAATTCAAATGAATATTCCTGAAAATTAGTTGGATGTGGAGCCACTTGTGAAGCTGTGTTGTAGCTGCACCACTACTGGGAAATTTGTACTTAGGTTCCAATTTCTCCTGAGGTATCCATATAGACACAGCAGATAGTGTTCAATATTGCACAGATTCTTTCCAATGTAGCCAATAGGTGAATTTTTTGAGCCTAAGGTTCTTGAAATTTTTCCCCATCTGTCTTAGAATCAGAGACAAATCTCTAATGACACTTCTTTTGGCATCTACTCTGTAGATTGGGACAAGTATTCTCAGCAAGCTTTTGTAATGTTACTTCTGGGGCAATCATCCCAAAATATGTCAGGGACATGTACTTTGGAATAAATATTTTTCACTCTGTTTTTTTTTTTTTTTTGTCACTACTCACTTGGAAATTAAAAGATTTTACATATTAAAACCTAATATATTATGAAAATTTATTCTTGAAGGGCTTTTTTGCAATGACACACACAATTATTATTAGTAGAGATATGCTATTAATAGTTACCAAAAAAAAAAAATCTTTGACTTTATATAGAAGGGGACTTTAAAACAATTTCCTGGTTTCTGCTTGGGTCAATGGGACTCTAAAATGCAAATAGATCTTTACTGTGCATTCTGATTCAAACAAACAAACAAAAAACAAACAAACAAAAAAACCCCCAAACAAACAAAAAATATACAAGCTATGAGAAACATGACGGTTTCTTCCTTGTTGGCACTATGTTGGATTGTATATGTTTAATTCATATTCCATAGAATATATAGGATTTCCCTCTCTCCCTCCTCACCTCCCTTTGTCCCTCTCTTCGTCCCTCCCTCTCTCTATCCCTCCCTCCATCTCTGCATTCCCCTCTCCATCTCCCTCTCTCCATCCCTCTCTCACTCCCTCCATCCCTCCATCTCTGCATTCCTGCTTTCTTTTTTTCTATTCATAAAGTAGGCCAGATAAACATAGGATGGTTAAGATATAGCCATTTGAGATAAAAACATTTTCTGCTTATAAAGACTGAGTTTATCATTGAACAAATGACCCTGTATCTGACTACTTACATATGACATATGCTGCACAGGAGAACTACATAGTACCAAGTGAGCATCTAATAAGGAATTTCACAGAGAAAGGGGGTGAGGGGGACTTAGGGAAGCCTCCTATGGGAAAGAAGCACTGAAGGTGAGAACTAAAGAACGAATATGAGCTATCAAGGCAAGTTAGTGAGGAAGACAGAAATCAGACTCCTTGGAATTCATCAGGCAGTATGATTGGAGAATGGAAGGCACACATTGGCAAGGTGTGAGGGGAGAGATCCAGAGTATTGGATCCAAAGGAGCTTCCTTAGATATGTTAAGAACTTGAACTTTACATTAACAGTAGCAGGATACTGTGTGCTTTTAATATGCATGGTATGACCAGATTTATATTGTAAACTAATCACTCTCTCATCACTGAGGTAGTATTTACGTGGGTGGGGAGGTGACAATCACTTGTGGAGTCTGCTTCAGATGTGATGGGGCAATGGTCCATGTGAGAGATGGTGGTGATGTGGACTAGGGTGATGGCAGTATATGTAGACCTGAGGACCAATTTGAGAGATGCTTCAGAGACAGAATTAATAAGATTTTGTGATTAATTGGATTTGAGTGTGTGGGAAGAGTTGAGGACAATTTCCTGGTTTCTGCTTGGGTCATTGGGTAGAGACACGGTGCTTTACCTAGGTAGGGAACACTGAGAGAAAAACAGGGAGAAAAATATGAGTTTATTCTTGGACATGTTGAATTTGGATCTGTGAAATAGTCAAGTAGCTTAAGTGTTCATATAGTTACCTGATGTGTGTATATTGGGTAAGTGTGGGCAGCTGGATTAAGAGTCTGAGACTCAGTAGATAGGTCAGGAATAGAGATAATATTAGAACATAATAGATCCTTAGAAGTAATTTTGTCCAACTCCATTATTTTATAGATGAGATAAATTATTCTTAAGGGGGCTCATACCATGTTTATACCATGTTTTACATCACCTCATCTTTTCTCTATTACTTATCATATGAGGATTGTTATCTCCATATTTATAACTGAGGAATCTAAGACTTGAGGTTAACATTTTTAAGGCTTTCTAATACTTAGAAGACAATGAACACCTTTCTGGACAGGATTAAATTGACTTGTCCTTCTAGTAAAGACATTCAAGAACAAGGACAAGTATTTGGCTGATTCTGAAGGATCTTTTCCTTTGTGGCCTTCTCCTCATAGAGGAGGAGTGAATTTGCCTAGTAGAACAAGGGCAAGATGATGGGACTTGTTAACCTGCTCTTAAGACAAAGATACCCCACCCCTAATTCATAGGATATGCCTAACACAGGGTCTAACTCTCACTTTTCTGTTGGTGAGGAGAGTAATGGGTGGAGGGAAGTACGGAAGCATCCTCCCCGAACTCCATTCTTGGTTTTCCAAGGTAAAGATGTTGAGAGAGAAAGGTTTTACCTATTTAACAATGACTCTAACTTACAGAATTCAAGGTTTAACTTCCACATCTAGAAAAATGGCATGTTGAATGACATGTCTTTAGATTTAAATATCAGAGGGAAAGGAATAACTTTCCCCCTGAAAAATGATTAGTGGATTCTTTCTTTCTGAAGACCCTGAAAACAAGGAAAATGATCCTTTTGCCTGAAATCAAGGGAATGAGTTAGGGAATCTCTTGGGAATTGTTTCTAACCAGTGATGTTAAGATTGTATAATATTTACTTTGAGATTCACAGATGTAAAATAAACACTGTGTTTGGTTATTTTCTTAAAGCTGTTTAAGTGGCTTTGTGTCCAATAAATTTTTTGGTAATGTCTGAATAATTTGGACTTTCTAAAATATTTTAACATTTTCTTTGAATGTTAGCAACTCATGACTTCATCCAACTGAGAACCACTGGTCTTGGAGTGTAAATTAGGATCCACTTTGCCTAATGGTATCCCTGACATTTGTAATCTGACAGAATCATATTGAGGTTCTGACAGGTTGAAGAATCTCCCTCAGAAACAAATTGAAGCATCTTGAAAAATAAACAGATTAAAGACCTCTTTGAAAAGCTCATATTATGCAGCAAGTACTTATATCCTTTGAATTATCAAGGGACATTTGAAATACAGTTTCTCTTGCTATTCTTCCTTTTAGGAGAAAGACAATACATTTTGTGCCAGTTAGCCCCAGATAAGGTTCATCACTCTTAGGCTTATTGCATATTTCCCCGTTTTTCATCTTAATTTTACTAAAATCCACAGTTCTTAAATAGTAAAATGACTGCATTATATTATATCTAGTTTTAAGACAACCATCAGAATCAACTTGGCTCTATCAGATTTCAAGCACCTAGGGACTGAATAATGAAAGACAAAGGATGATATCTCAAAGTAGTTTTGATTTGCATTTCTCTGATAATTAAGGATGATTAGCATTTTTTCATACGTCTGAAGGCCATGCACCTGTCTTCTTCAGAGAAGTTTCTCTTCAAGTCCCTCGCCCAGCCTGTGATGGGATCACTTGTTCTTTTCTTGCTTATATGTTTGAGTTCTCTGTGGATTCTGGTTATTAAACCTTTGTTGGAGACATAACCTGCAAATCTCTTCTCCCATTCTGAGGACTGTTTGCTTGCTTTACTTACTGTGTTCTTGGCTGTGCAGAAGCTTTTTAGTTTGATCATGTCCCAGTAGTGTATTTTTGAAGCTGCTTCAATTGCCCGGGGGGTCCCCGTCATAAAATACTTGCCCAGTAAGATTAGCCTATATCACAAAATCCCAAGACCAGAGATATTGGCGTGGATGTGAAGAAAAGGGAACACTTTTACACTGCTGGTGGGAATGCAAATTAATACATTCCTTTTGGAAAGATGTTTGGAGAACACTTAGGGATCTAAAAATAGGTCTGCCATTCAATCCTATAATTCCTCTACTAGGCATATACCTAGAAGACAAAAAAATCACATCATAACAAAGATATTTGTACCAGAATGTTTATTGCAGCCCAATTCATAATTGCTAAGTCATGGAAAAAGCCCAAGTGCCTATCGATCCATGAATGGATTAATAAATTGTGGTATATGTACACCATGGAATATTATGCAGCCT